>WYDI02000114.1:0-37927 GCA_009867235.2 Psittacus erithacus
CCCAACACCGATCCCTGAGGGACACCACTCGTTACTGATCTCCAGCTGGACATTGAGCCATTGACCACAACTCTTTGCATGAGGCCATGCAGCCAGTTCTTTATCCGCCAAGTGGTCCACCTATCAAATTGATGTCTCTCCAATTTAGAGACAAGGATGTTGTGTGCGACAGTGTCAGACTCTTTGCTCAAGTCCAGGTTGATGACATTGGCTGCTCTACCCTTGTCCATGAGCTCCGTGGGAAGCTCAGTTCTCAACACTGAGGTCATGAATTTTTAGGAAAGCATGAAGTACCACAGAGCTAATGATAAAACCCAAAGACTTGGAATTTATATAGGCAAGAAAGTATTGGTAAAATATTAGCCATCTTCAGGAATTACTTCAGAGCAGGGGATTCAGTTTCTTATGTTTCAGTACTGTGAAGCAGTCTCTGTGCATATATGTCTTCTTGCTCAACAATGCAAAACTGAATGTTTCTAGGAAATGAATGCATGGGAAGTTTTAATAGCCTCTAGGAAAAGAACTATTCCCTTTTCCTCCACCCACACATTTCGTGCACAAGAGCCCTCTATATTGTGCAAGCTTGATGTTTCACCAGCATAAGAAGGATATTTTCTCCTTCACCACAGATACAGATGAGTCCTTGTTTAGGGGCTTGCAAAACTTGTATTAAAAAAAAATAAAAATCATTCTTTTACTTTATATACAGCTTCAGTAACCTCCAAGCAACTACTTCATAAACAGTGAATGGTATTACTTCTGTTATCTTTCATAGTTTCATCATTATTTAACATATTAATGAATGTGGTTTTAGCAGAAACCATGATAAGCTTTCATTCTGAAGCAGTACTGAAATAACAATAATTCAGTAAAGACTGCCTTCACTGATTTTTTTCTGAAGTATAATATGCAACTTAAAGTTGTGTGTGCGTGTATATATATATATATATATATATATACTTTGTATCTTATTTTATCCTTGACATGTAATACATTTTAAACAGGTACCATTGCTGGAAATTGTTTAGATTTTTGGTATGTCATCCAGTTGATAATTGTTGAAGGAATATGAGTTAAAGGACCACCATGCAGCCTTAATTTATAGGATGACTTGTTGAATTGATAAGAGAAGAGGACAGGAAGGGGTATGACAAATGGGTACAAGACTGGGAATATGGTCATTATAGAATAATGCATGAAGGAACTTCTCTCATGTTGGTAAAAATGTTATTGCATACAGCAACCAGTGTAAGTTAAGTAGGCGCTCCAAACAGTAAAAAAAACGGACCACCTAATAAGTTTTCTCACATAGTGAAATTCTTTTGTACTATGGATAAGTCAGAGTTAAGATCATCTTGGAACCATCAGTGAGACCAATCCTTGGCAGCTTTTTCCTGCAGTACTTAAAAAAAAATATAAATTTTGTACTGATCTACAGCACATAAACTGCAAATGCATATTTTCCAGTGAGGACAGAGCAATTCTTTAAGTACAATTGATAATGATTTTGCTAGCCTAGGAAATAATGAATGGAAGTGTCCAACCTAGAACAGAGTTTACCTAAAAGAAACTGTTGGGTGGATTTTTTTTTAAAGTGCTTTCTTGTAAAGAAGTGTTGTTGAAAACTCTCAGGTCATACTAGGACTAAAGGGAAGGTAGTTTGCCAAAATAAACAATGACTCCCTGAAACAGTGCTTAAAATATAGTTTCCTTCTTACTCAAATATATTCTGGAATAAAGTAAGGAGAGAATCCTTGAAATAAAGCTGGGAGTCATCTATACAGCAAAACCTTTCTGCGCTCCTACATAGGTTCAGTTATCTTATAGACGAACCATATTTTGATTTTGTCAAGTAGAAGTCTGTTATTTAGACAACAGTTTTACAATTTAAGATCAGATATTTAGAAGAAAGATGAAATATGATTTGGATGTAGTGAAGTTAGGCATACCAGTCCGAGGCATTATCTGCTAATCCAGGTAAAGAAAATACATCAAATCTCTTATGGAGGTATTTGATACAGTGGCACAACAAAATTGAGGGATTAAGACTAAAGGGAAAAACACAGTAAAAATAAAATGGGAAAAATAAAAAAAAATTAATAATATTGCCTCTCAAGACTACTTTGAATTTTCATTATAACCATAACAGAAAAAATATTAATATACCTTTTGATTTCACAAATTAGGGATTATGGTGGTACAGAGAACTGATGTATCTAACATAATGACATGGGTGATTTTTAGTCTGCGGAGTGACTTGATAGGAATTATATGAGATCTGACCACACTAAATGCGGAGTTATGCAGTAAGATACTAATAGTGAAAGAATTTCTGCTATAAATTGCTAAGTAAGTCATACATAACTGAGAATGGTGTGTATTGCTTTCTCAGGAAAAATGCAAATTACAGTACGATACAGGCTTGAAAAAAGGAAATGCAATACTAATTTTGCACCCAGCAGAAACACAAATGCCATTGTAAACTGTGATGCGCTATTTGGCATCCTGTGGACATTTCTGAGCCTACTGGTACAAGAACTTAATTCTGTGTATGGTAAGAGCAAGAAAAAAAGTATTATTGCTGATGAGGGTTTGAAAATTTTGTTTCAGAAGCCCAAGAGTAATCTATGTGTCAGCTATCCACTCCTGTCTGTGTGTACTGGCCTTGATCATCAGCTGTACAATCACACTTGTGTCATGGTGCACACTAAATAATGTATCCTGTCACTCAGCAGGCATTTTTTAGAGACTTCAGTCTTTTTCAGAGTTGGTCCTAACTTGGAAAAAATTCTGAGTTCCAACACCTTCGTTCTGCTCAGGAAGGTGTGAGGGCATGCAGAAGGCATTGAGCATCACTTTCAAAGTTCGTTTCACTGTGACTGCATTTATTAGCACAGGGCTGTGCCACCTGCAATTTGTATGGGCAAGCTTAAGCAGTTAACCTGCTGAGAAATGCAGAGCGTGGCTGTGATCTCATAACACTGAAGAAATTTTGAGTATTTCCTTCTATTAACCAAAGTATCATGAATTTAAAGAACAAGTTAACTGTACTGTTGTAAATTCATTCCAAAGTCAGTTTGTTTGAAAGTATTTAATTGTAATGTTAAAATACATTTTGTGGTGGATTTTTTTTCTCCAGCAGAATATGTTGAAAGGAACATGTCAACAGTTAAACATGAGATCTGAATGTAAACACTTAATAGCAACTCTCTCAAGAAGCCTTCTAATGCATGTGAGGATGGCTCATTATTTGTGTCTGGAAAGAGTTGAGCAAATGTGAAGCTGGAGCTAACCACATTTGGATAAAAATTGCTAAATTATATTTTCTTTATTTTGAGACAAATGTCAAGTGTTGCTCTTTTGCCTTTGTGTCGGCAAAGTTCAATTGGATTTTAAAAAAGCACCAAATCAGCTCATACTCTCAGCTCATTATTTGTTTAAATCTTCAGATGTGTTGTTTTGCTGTTGTAACATTCATGAAAAATTTTAGTGGTACAGATATATTAGATCCTCAACAGCAAAATGGGGAACCACACTGATATTTTCCTTGTTGTTTTTAAATCTTCTTAAAGGAAGGTGAATAGAACCATAAAACCACCCTTACAGGGAAAAACTTTTTCCTAAGATCTCATCTCAGTCTCCGCTCAGTCAGGTTAAAACTGTTCCCCCTTGTCCTGTCACTACATGCCTTTGTAAAAAGTAAGAAAAGTTGTAAGAACGCTTAGTTTTGGTAGGTGATCTGATTTTCTTTGTGTGAGTGTGTGTGAATAAAACAGATCGTCTACTGAAGATTTCCTAATGCTGTGGTTGTGCTTCAAAAAACGTGTAACAGGGAAGCAGCCTGAAAATTGTAACATTTACCTTAAGATATGCTCAGACAGCCTTCACACCCAGTAGAGGATTTGGAAAGTTCAGTATTCATTATGCCCCAGCACACCCTAGGATTAATCTTTCAAGTTCCAGGGAAAAGAAAAATGGCCTTTTAACAGACAGAGTGATTCCTTTCTGGGTGGAGTGGGGCAGCTGCTGGAGGACCTTTCTCTCATTCCTGACTTCTGAAAGGTGGCAGGAAAACAAGTGATTCTCACCATGAAGACTGCTGCTTTCTTGCAAAGCTTGGTTATTTTCACACTAGCTTTTGTGTAACCACCTATTATTAGCTGAATAGGCCAACCTATGGGACAGGAATTTTTACTTCATAAAGGGAATGTGTGCTGATAGGTCTTATTTCCAATTCTGTCATTTCATTTTCATCAGTGAACATGATGATAGGTTTAGTTGCCCTCCCCACCTCTATGCACCTAAATTAGTACACTGGTTTCAAAAGGCTTTTTATGTGGTTGGTAGAGAGAACTGTTATTCCAGGGGATACATCACCAGATGCATGTGAGGTTCCTGCTTTCTCATTACTTTCAGTTAGTTTAACATTTTAGTATTAAAGTTATTTATACTGTAATGTTTTATTAAATGGAAATGTCTTTGTGTTCTATAAAGCCGACAAAAAACAACACATAAGATAGGTGAAAATAACTAAAAGTCATCTTAGGAACTGCTTACTTTCAGGTTGGCCTTTAGTGATAAAGAGTGCTTTCTCCTTTCCTTATTACAGTATTTTTTATTGATAAACATCTTAAGTTGATGAACATGATGAAGTCTTGAGAGATAAACTCAGGTTAGGACCAACTCCTTTAGCTTTGGTACCTGTTATACTTGTTTTTTAGTAAATGCTAATGCCTAGCAATTATATCGATTCAGAAACTATGACTGTATATTAACTGTAGTTCTCTGGAATGTAGTTCATGAATGAGCCAGTCTTCCATTGTGTTGAATAGTATACAGAGAACAAAAAGATGTTCTGTGCCCTAACTTGTCTATAAACTTCTATGTGAGAGATGCAATGGACACACAGTACAAGCAGGCAATTAGACAACACGCCAGCATGACAGGCAGGCCGCAAGCTTTTCTAGCCAGACTCGTAGGAGGAAGTTTAGGCAGAAATTCTTCCCAGTTAGGGTGATGTGTTCCTGCCACAGGTTGCTCAGAGAACCTGTGGCTGCCCTGCCCCTGGCAGTGCTCAAGGCCAGGTTGGATGGGGCTTGGAGCAACCTGGTCTAGGGGAAGGTGTCCCTGCCTGTGGCAGGGAGTTGGAACTGGATGAGCTTCAATGTCCTTTCCAGCTTAAAACGGTCTATGATTCTATGACATGAGGTCAGCAAGAAGGTGAGCAGGTTGGGCATTTAACTGTTTGTCCATACAAATCATCACTGGCAGTGCACTGAGCTATTCAAAGTGCTGCATGGTGGGAGGAGGAGAGAAAATGGGAATAAGTTGAAATAAACTTCAAGTACACGAGGTACCTTTGATCTGGGTCAAGGAGGAATAAAGCTTGTTTCTGTACTCTAAACCCCCACTGAAGTTTAGTGCTGTGGTGAGCTTTGCAACAAGGAGTGAAGCTTCTCCCTTTCTTCCTATGGCAGGAATCTAGTTCTGTCTTTGAAACTCTTCTGTGATTTAGTCCCAAAGACGCCTTGTCCTTACACTTCTGCTCCTTTGTCCTCTTCTGCATAGGTTTTAAATAAGTAATACTGAGGCATTGCGTACCTTGAAAACAGACAGTCTGCTAGCACCCGTTCCAATATTTATTTGCCTATCTCAAAACCTTTTTTTTTATTTTCCTTTGAGAAATGGGTGATCTCAAAAGCAGAAATGAGTCATTTGTATCCACATTTCCACAGAGGCTTTGCTTTACAAATAAGTACAGTGTAGATATCCTGTGTCCACAAAGGGTACCGTAGTATAGGATGTAGTGACTCCATGGAGTCACGAAGAGATTCTTGGACCCCTTGTAGTTTTTGTTAAGAATCAGTGAATAAATAGTCAAAAGAGTAATTTATCCAAGATCTAGCTGTGTGAGCTGAAATTGTCATTCCAGTTCCTTGAAAAACAATGTAACTGTCCCACTTCCCTTTAGGAGATTTGAAAACCAACTAAGAAAGTATGTCTAAGGTAGCCCTAACAAAATTTTAGAAATAATTAAAGTAACAAAAATTTTGATCATTTTGCCTCTTAGAAAATATATTTCTAGAAGAACATGGATCTTATCTGGTGTATTTGTAGAAATCGGAAAATACAGAAAATACAGAAAAACTTCAGAAAGGCATTATTTTTACTAATGTAATATAAATTTTAAGTTCATATATTGTAAAGACATTTCAAAGCACTCATAGGAATTTTCTTCTCATGAAAATTACCACAGTAGGGTATATTGGTGCAATATATGAAAAAATGAAAATACATTACTTTTTACATGACTTTCTTTATGGTTCAGCTGGCCTGTAAGTTGTCATGTCTGCTCTGCAGCAGCCTGAATTCCCAGCCTGTCCATCATCTTCAGGGTAGCTTTTTGAGATGGATATTATCACCACTGTTTTATAGATGGCTGGAATAAAAGCCATGGAAGATAAATGGCTTTTGTAGAGCCAGCACACTTGCTAAATAGCAAGCAAATTTAATGGCTCATACATTTCAGGTTTGTGCTTAGTTTATTAATTCACATTACTGCCAGGCTCTTAGTCTGCATGGTCACAAGTACTTTATTTTTCAGATGGGTTGTATTTTTTAAATGGAAGCCAAATTCAGTGTTACTAGTTCATTAAATCCCTGTAACAGTAGAGAGCAGAAAGAGCTGTGGGATGAATGATTTTCAGCATAGTCTAAATAAAGACCCTCTTCTTCCTGGAAGCATCTCTTTTTGGACTGCTTCAGATCGCCACCATCCTTTCCATTGTCAAAGAGCATTAGCACAAACTGTTTAGCCACTTTGCTGGCATGGTTTGTCTTAGTTTGTGAACAGAACTTACAACAGCTAAAATGCCAAGCCTAGACTGGAGAAAATAATGCAGTGCTTAACACTAGGTGATACCAATATTGCGTGCAAATTGCACAGTGCCAATACAAACACTGCAAAAATAAAAAATAAATAAATCCCAGGGTCATGATTATAGCTTTCTGCCAAGGACGTGATTTCTGTGTGTGACTTGTATGGATTGAGCAACCTAGTGAATCAAAAGATTGTTTTTATTGGCTTCATGCACATAAAACCTGAGTTATGCTGTATAGTGCAGCTTTTCAAAAAGGTGTTTAAGTAGGTGTTAAATGGTTCAGTCATTTTTTTTTTAACAAGAAAGAGGAATCAGTCATCACGTCAGTACTCTTAAGACTTTGGGGATGAAAAAGTCTTTCAGTTTAGATGTGTTTTGTAGGATACTTCATCCTATCCCATTGAGTAATCTCATTTCCAGCAGTGCTGAGCTAGAGGATTAGAAGTTAATTCCATAGGCCTATACTTCTGCTGCTGTCTTCATTGCTATCCCTTGCTGACCCCAAGAATGCAACAGGGCAAAAATAATCCCAGAAAAAAGCAGCGTGTAAGATTACTGTATTCTCCACTCTTAAACTGAAATTATACCCGTATTATATCCTATGGGATGCTTTCATTGGCAAACTGGATAAAATTGCTATTTTAATGACCTACGAAGAACATAAAAACCCAATCTTTTCATGGAAAGTGAAACCTTCCTTTTAGCACAATGCAGAAATACTGAGAAAATGTAAAAAAGGTTAGTGCATCCTGAAAGTGCAAGTGCTGGATTTTTGGGCTGCCATTTGAAATGGATCTGCTGTATGATATGACACATAATCCTGAAGGGACATAAAGCTTTGGAGCCAGGAGTAAGTTAATGGTGTCACCACAAATGTGGAGCCAAGGGAGCACAGTGATTGGAGGAAAAGCTCCCAAGCTTGAGCTCAGTGTTGCTTACTCTGCTATGCTGCTATTGACCCACTGCTCAGATGATGACTGTAGGTACCCTCGTCCTTCGTGGCCTTTGGATCGGTTATTTGTTTACATCATGTTTTGTTTTGTGTTAAGTTCAGTTTTGGATTAAACCTTAACTTTCATATGCATGATTAAGGTTTCCTAAATAGCAGTAAGTGCTCTATTGCAAAATGTCTGTTAATGTCCAGCAGGTTGGACTGTAATTATGACAACAGCCATACTACAAATACTGCACTTACTACCTGCAAAATATAATAGTCATGTCCATACTGTACATTAATGATTTATTGACCCTTTAGAAACTATGTATAAATAGAATCTTGGAACAGATTCTGCCAATTTTCTCAGAATTAATAGTAATTAATGATTACACTTGCTAAGAGTCCATTTGCCAAGCATAAAAATGCCATGCATGAGTGACATTCTTTTATAGGCCAATGTATTACCAACCATTTTATGGTTTGGTGATTTTTTACTAGAAACGTGTCTTCCTTTTATGCTTATCCTGGATTTTATAGCAGCATTTTCTTTACAAGTTCTAGTGATGTATGTCCGATACAAATAGATGAAATCATAATCTATAATTCTTTTTCTGTTGTTTTTGTGAAGTTTGGGAAGATTGCTACTAGTGGTACTTTTATTATTTTCCTGCTAGATTCCTTTCAAAGTAAAAAATTCAGTTTAGCCTTCATTCATTCAATTTCTGCAGTGAAGGTGACAGCTGAATAATGACACAAAGAAAATGCATTTTGATGCCTTAATTTATATTGGAAGGTATGATCTTTGTTTTATCTTTACACTTTTTAATGGAATAAAACCCCCTAATTATCTTTGCCACAAAATAGTACATCTAGTAAGGTAATTTTACATTCAATTTCACATCTAGTCTTGCATCGAGTAATCCTAGCTGAACCTAAGACTGTGAGTGCAGTTACAAGTAATTGAATGCATGTGCTTTGAGTAGCTGTATGTGCGAACTCAGAGGTAGGTTCATGTGAAGCAGTTATCTGACGCTCAAGACAGAAGTTCATCTGCACTGGAAAACTTTCTTTACTTGCTGGCTGTGCTTAATTTATTTAATTTTGTGCTTAGTTTATATTAAATTACATTTATAGGTATATTCTTATACCTATATAATTACAGATAGTTATGGGCAGACACAAATTAATATGTATTTCTGTTACCCAGAAAATATTTGTTATGTCTTAGATAAGACAGAAACCACCTTAACAAAGCCTTCGCAGGCTGTGTTTGTAGCTTTGAAAGACTCCTAAAGGGAAGAATGGAATGACAGTGGGGCAGAAGGTAGGTATGTGGAGACAGGAAGCTATGGTTTTCCACTGACATTGCTTGGAGAAATTGGCTTGGCTAGTTTTAGGCATGTCATTATATTACATTAAACTGAAGTTTTCTGAGTGAGCTAGGTGCAAGAATCACCATCCTGGTGGAGGGTCACTGTGTGTGACGTAGCAGGAGAGAAAGCAGAAGCACACTCAGTTTGTTACCATTTCTACTGTCCTTGCTGGAATGGGACTGTGAGCGTTACCCCATGGACTTATATGTTCATTAAATTATATTCATTATTATAATTACTAGTTATGTGACATGGCACTGCCACTATTAGACTTCCAGTACTTGCCTGTAGAACTGGGTTTTATAAGCTTTATTTTTGATCTGCTTAAAATAAAATTGCTTCAAAATCCACCTTCCTGGCAAAGTTTCCCTGTCTTGCTACAGAATTTCCTGCTTGTTTTCTCAAGAGGTTGCTTTTACCTCTCCTCAGGCTTTTCATTACTCATTTATCAGCCCATCTTTTCTGCTAACTTCTGCAAGGAGCCAGAATGCTGTTACAGCCACCTGAACATGCACAATCTGGAGGTGGGAGCCTAATTAGGTCAGTGTTCCCAATCTGGTCTGACCTGTAAATACCTCCAGGTTGGTGGAGCTGCCCTGCATATGCTCTGCAGGGAGAATCAATGCCTCCTGTGGTTGTGCAGGCAGTGCACACCAGGCTCTTTCTCCCAGGACTGACTGGTGCAGGGATAATGGCAGAACTGGTAGCTGCTCTGCTGCACTGGGGACAGGAAAGTGCAAAGGAAGAAAAGTCAAAAAGTAGTAAGGTGAAAACAGTCTAAAACAGTGAAGGTCTCCTTCCAGTCCATCTCTTCTCGACCCACCACACAGCTGTGGAGTTGGTAGCTGCCTGTGTTTGCTTTACATCGTGCTTCACCACGCAGCATAGACAGCTCTGTCAAACACTTTTGGTGGTTTTGCAATGAGAAAACATGATACTACAGAGCCAGCAGTTATTGCCATACAAGGGATCTGGAAAAGAAGAGTGTTCTGCAGCCCTCACACAACGAGGGAGGCTTCAAAAGAACATATACGCCGCGCTAAGTAATAGGGGAAACTAAGCTAAACTAAAACCCAAAACCACAGCTGAAATGCTTATTGCTTTGAAAATTATGTGAAAGTCCATCCTTCATCAGCTCCTATCATTTTTTCTTCTTAAGAAATACTCCCTAGGTATCACGAATGGTTCACAGAGTGGGTCATGTTCAAACCCTTCTGTTTAGTGCTGCAAACATATCTGAGGTCACTTCTGGCAGTCATCTATTAGAGAGAACTTCCAAGAAGAAAAGTAACTTCTTGTTTTCCAAGTACAAGGAGAACTCAGAATTTGACTCGTGTTTCATGACTTACACTATCTGTTGCTGACAAAGGGCAGAGCTGCATTCCTGCGAAGGTCAGTAAATATGCCAAGGCATGGAAATCAAATGTTCCAGTTGCTTAGTTTTGAAATACATATGTTTGTACGCATATCCTTTGGTATTACATTAGTATGCTTTGACATTCAGTTTAGGCAGAGTATAAGCAGAATCATAGGAAAATATCTAAATACTACAAAGTCATTATTGTCCCAAGTGGTGTTCTTGTCTCAGAAGTACATAGGCCCTCTTTAGAGTCAGACAATGGAATTGCCTCAAGGATCATTTAATTCCCTTTCTATTTTGCGTAAATGTCCCCTTATTTATTATTTATTTTTTTATTTGGGTTTCTTTTTCCCCTCTTGGGTTTTGGTTTTTTTTTTTTTCCCCTCTTGTTTTGGTTTTGGTTTGGTCCCCCCCCGGCCCAGTTTAGTGGTGGCATTTCTGTCTCAGTCTGTTTAGAAAGACCGATACAGACTTTTATGCCATTAATTTTTCCATTAAAAAACAGAAAGTTGTAACCCATAAATGCAAATTCTAGAAAGCTTCAGAGCTACCATTGCTGGAGAAAAAAGTAAACAATCAAAATAAAAGTTTCTAATACAAGGCTGACATCATGTCCATATATAATGTGAGTTTGTTTTTAATTTTACTTTGAGCAGTGCTCCCTATGAAAAGAGTTCTCATTAACCCTAGAGGTACTTTTTATTCAACCACAGCTTTTCCTCCTTGCACAGACTGGGGACAAGGATTGAGGGAGGAAATCAGCTTGGCATCTCAAGCAAGAAAGTGAATGATTTCAATGACAGAGCCAAATATATTATTATACCCCATCCACTCTTGTTCACCTACTTGTCAGATATGGAAGGACATCTGGTCCTTGTCCTCATTTTTGTCCACGTTTCCCTTTCTTTGAGGAGCATCCCTAACCAAAAAAGTGTTAACTTCCTGCTTTATAAATAAGGCTTGCCTTCTGCTGTCTCTAAAGCTGTGGAAAGGCAGTAAATATCTGCAGTAATTTTCATTACGGGGAGTAGGGGAGTATAAACTGCTGAGAGATTCCCGTGATAATCATTTAATTGCAAAGCCTGCTAAACAAGACTGTTACTTCGGAGACAATCAGAGCTCTCTGGCAAAAATTCTTGCAGTACCGTGCACTGCAGCCTAACCTAACCTGTTATTCTGGACATTATAAGTATAAAAATTCATTAAGGTACCTGCTGGGGTCAGGTTTAACTCAGGAGAGGTTGAAGGTTGTGAGACTTTGGTTCCTTACAGAACTGCGTGGCTTGTGTCTCTTAACTGATAGCAACATCCCCAAAAGCTATTCCCTATAGTAAGAGGATGCTGGAGTATGCAAACATCTTATTCTGACCAGTCTGCCCTAAAATACCCAAGCAGAAGGTATGGCTTCTGAAGCTGCACCAGTCAGTTACAGCTGTACTGTTCTATGCCGCTGCCGCAAAATGCTGCTAAATAAATGGTCTACCAGATTTCTCAGTCAGACATCACAGAGTAGCAAACAAAAAAAGACATAACAGTAAGCATAAGAAAGATTATGACTCTGAAAGAATCAATTAAAGGGAAAAAAATGTGGTTATAGTAGTAATTTATAGCCTTTACTTAACTCTTCAATTTGAGAATTTGAGAATTTGCTGTAATAGCAAGTTCAGAAATAAACACAAAGTTCACTTCTCTATTTTGTCTTCTTCCTGTCTGTCAATGCTGACTTTCAGTTCCCTGTTTCTTTAAACTCGCATATTTGTCATTGGTATACGTAAGTGGAAGTTACTGCTTTAATAAAAAATAATGATAAAATGAATGCTTTAACGTGCTTCAGGAATAGCCTTCTTTGACTTTTCATATGGACAGGATTGACCTGTATTCATTGATGTCAGTTTCTATGGTCCCTGAGTGTAGTTTCTTCAATTGATAACTTCCCTCTGGAGTATTGCTTTCCTATGCTAGCTTTCAGATATAACTGAAGAATTAACTGCTCTAACACTGTTAGTCAGGGGACCTTTTGACCTAGGGGCAGAGGTAACAAAGGCTTTATCATCCCCTATTTGTTGTCTGTTGGAGAAAGAAATGAAAACAGTACTATGCTTAGATTGTAAGGTGTGAGCTGAAATGTAGGGTTATAAATGTTTACCTTGGAAAGCAAGTATGAGAGTAAATGTTTGCAAAATTTGGTAAGCTGTGTGTACAAATTCATGACCTATGATATTTCCAGGTCTTTATAGTCAATGCAGATGAAAAATATGTGAAAGAGCACCCTAATAGCTTTTGGTCTTTCTGTTTTTTTCCTTTTTTATTTTAAGGGTCATCTGTTAACAAATAGTCAATTTTTCATTGCATCTGGCAGTTTGCTGTTACAGACTGGTCCTCCACATAGGGCAAAATACAAGAAGAATCTAATCAAAGAGAACCTCAAGGGGTGCTGTGCCCAGTTTCTGTTGCATGTGCAGGAAATTTTAAAAAAAAAGGCAGAGGGTTAAAAAAGCCAGAAATGAGGCAGGATGGGAACAATGGGGTGCTAGTCTGCTTTGTCTGCTCCTGGTTGTTCTCAGCCTCCAGCAACCATGTGTGGTTGCTGTGATTTGCTGAACCTTTCAGGGCTCTGTAATGAGGGATTATAGCCAGAAATGTGGAGGTGAATTGCAAGCTGCTTCTGCATGTTGGCTCTCCCATGTTTATTCTCCATGCATCACGCCTATCCCACTGTTTATACCTTTGGTCTCTGACTCGGTGTTTGTTTCTTCCTCAGCTAAGCTGAAATATGAAAATAGGGCTTTCTTGATATTTCCGGGATGGCTATATTTGAAGGAAGTAACAGAATTTTATTCTAGACTAATGTGCACACCTGGAAAGTTTGTTTGAACTTTGTATTTTCAGTACATCTTCAAGCTGAACACCTCTTTTAAAATTTGAGTCTGTCCTCTTAAAACAAACAACAACAAGAAAAAAAAAAACCACTCCAAAACCATTTCCACCACTTGCAGTGTTAAAATTGGAGGTACAAATGGCTGTTGTGTGGGAGTAGCTGCAAGTGTGCTGAGAGCTGTGCAAAATATTTATAGTGAATTCTGACTATCCTAGCAAGTCTGCTTGTTAAAGATTTGCCAAAATCTGTGAAACTTTCAGGTAAGCCTGAGCCAAGTTTTGACTAAATTTGAGCTGAAAGCAGTTTGCCGGAAAGGAATTTATGGCTTTGGCTTTGGGTAGAAACTGCAAGATTCAGCATGGTCTTGGCATAACTGGCTTTGTATAAAGAGAAACTTGGCAGTTTAGACTAAGTTTCAGGTGTGATGCTGGTACTAGGAAAACGTATTCATAATGCTGAAAGCACATATTTTTAGCATTATTACAGAATATATCCATAACATATTTGTCTGTGGAATGATAACTTTACAAAAAAGAAAGCACTTGAAATAACTATAGTGCAAACTTGTAAATACATTCCTAATTTAATGATAGATATATGAATTATAATTTTTCTTCATATTTTATGGTGGCTTCTGTGCATGTATGTGTATGTATGTGTACGTGTACGTGTACGTGTACGTGTATGTATATGTAATGGCAATTGGTTGGCCCAACAAGTAGTCTTATGATATTGCCTACCAAGATGGTATGAGTTTTGCAGTCCTCAGTTACATTTATTGTTGTCCTTTGCTTGTGAATTTTTATAACTTCAGCTGTAACTGGTACAAATCTTTTCCTGCAGGGCAAAATGGAGAGTAAATATCTCAGGAAACAAAGTGTGGATAAGCAGTGAATGCTCCCAATTCACTGTGATAAGAGAAATGATATGTAATAAGAGAAATTATATGATTGATAAGAATTATAATAGCTTCATCAAAACTGGTGCCCAATGGCAAATAAAGTCAAACCCTTGATGATACACAGTAGGTCCAAGGTCAAATTATTAAATGTAATCACCAGTTGGCAGGATTGCACTGCTAAGGACATGGCTTTTACAACAGTCACTGAATGCTAAGAAAAAGTTAGATTTAAACAGAAGGATCTGATTTACATTTCAAAGGTTAATATTTCTGGAGTGCTATGAGTGGGAGATGTTAAATGATGGCTTAGGATGTAGTATCATGTGACTGAGATGATACTTCTGTCATGATGACACCAATAAAAGATCTTCAAGCTGTTCTTAAAGGAAAATGTTGTTGAAGGAGATACAGAAAAATAAAATGTGCATTAAAGTCTGCTTTTTGATATCTAGACATGCACAAAAATACTGTGCCTGCAATTTATCATAATTATCTCTGAAAATAGGAAACTTGCAGAAGGAAATAGAAAATTAGGTTTTTTATGCATGTCACTTGGTTAACATTATCAATGCCATTATGTGTGTGAATATTTGGTTCCATGGCTAATTTTCTTCCAAAAATTATTAGGAAAGATGACAGTATCAGATATATATCATGCATTGTACAATGGCCCTGATTATAATTTCCTGAATATGATTCCTTTACCATTGTGACTCACTTTTTGCTATGTAGATACTAGTGTCTTGAACATGGTGAAACATGCAAATATCTGGATTAATCAGACCAGTAATTTTCCCCAAAGCAGTAGGCACTTGTTATGCAAATTGTTGTAAATCCACAGCCGGCTTTAACTGGCCAGTGATGGAAAATTACGTGAGAAAAGAGAAGTCTGCAGCGTAAGAACTTCCAGTAAATTAGTGAAATCCCCAGGGAAGTTCACAGGAAGACAGCTATGGCATTAAGGCATGTGCCACCAGGAGCAGGAACATCCTGTGGCCATCAACAGCCTGATCATTAAATTGACAACCAAAGAACTTTCTAGGACTGGCTGCCAACAGTAAATTAGTATGGTCCAGACAGAGAATAAGAATAAATCTCAACCTGGTAAGATTAAAAAATACAGAGCGAAACTAACCGAAACATTAACCAGCAAGCAGAAATTCTACTACAGTGACTACAGATAGCTAGTCTAAAAAGCTGATCTGAATGAAGACAACCCTTTTGGTTGAGGCAGCTGTTTGTGTATAACTTTAGAAATAATAGTGATATTGTAACCATGGTGACCTAAAGATCAGAATGGCCCAGTCCTGGACACAGAGGCCTTTTACTGGTGTAGCACAAGATAGCATCTTTCTTCACAAGCTTTGATTTCACTTAAAATATTGTCTTTTGAAAAAATAACATGATGATAGTTATTAAGTAAAAATTGAGACTCAGAGTGCCTCTGTCGAGTACACTGAATTTTGCTTAGTGTTGGAACCCTGAAGCAGTAGGAGGATCTATTCAACTGGAGTGTTTAAATTACTTTTCTTCACCAAAAGCCCTGCTAAAATACTTTAATTTTATTAAAAAATATACCATTGCTCTAAAATAGATGATGCTATCTGAATCCACTTCTCCTTGAAAAAATAGGTCTGCAAATTCAGGGTACATTATCTTAGGCATGGATGAAAATACTTTTGTGAGAAGTATAACTTATTTTTGGCTGTTTTGTTGTTTTTTGTTTTTTTTTTTACTTTAAATCTAATGACTTGGTGTGTCTGTGTCTGTTAGAGCAATTAAAATCCTTCCTCTTACAAGACCAATTTAAAGTTGTGGGATACAGTAGGCATCTTGGTTTTTTTCTCAGTGTGTAAAAGGGAGACAATAAAGAGGTTTGATGATGGCCTAGAGTCTTTTGTATCCTCACTCATTACTATTAGCAGTTATCTATATTTCCAAATTTAGACATACTGTAGTGTCAGCACAGTGAGCTGGAACATGGAGAATTAGAATATATAGAGGCAGAGGGACTATGAGTGTTAAATGTGCAATGAAGGCTTTCTGTGGATCAGTCCTCCCAGTCTGCATGTGATCTTATGAAGTATGAAATGTATTTTGTCCTTTCACTGACAGCTGTGGAAGTCTGTCCTTAATTTAGTAGCTTCCTGCAGCTGTTACACCACAGAATAAATAAATCAAGCTGTTGTGTATGTGAATGTCCTTCACACCCATGCATGCACAAAACCCTCCTACAGATTATAAAATGTACCAGGAAAAACCCTTCTTCTGCAGTTGAGAACTTTCCACGGTCTCTTTGGGTAAATTGTTCCAGTGCTTAATTGCCGTCATGTTAAGTATCCTTTTATAAGAGCAAGTAGGGACAGGACAAGGGGAAATGGCTTTAACCTAGCATGGAAGACTGAGATGAGCTCTTAGGCAGAAGTTCTTCCCTGTGAGAGCGGTGAGGCCCTCGCGCAGGCTGCCCAGAGAAGCTGTGGCTGCCCCATCCCTGGCAGCGCTCAAGACCAGGTTGGACTGGACTTGGAGCAACCTGGTCTAGTGGAAGGTGTCCCTGCCCGTGACAGGGGGTTGGAACTGGATGAGCTTTAAAGTCCTGCCAGCCCAAACAATGCCATGATTCTGTGATTCTATGCTGAAAAGCCCAATTCCCTCAGCCTGGCCTAACAGGGCATGTGCTTGAGCCCCTGACCATCTAGGTGGCCCTCCACTTAACTTGTTCAATTTCTTACCCGTCTGGTGCTCTACCCATCTGGATGACAATGTTCTAGCTTGGGTACCTGCATGCTATGGGAGACCTTGCTGAAAGCCTTGCAAAACTCACAGCAGCTGTTACTGACCACTCTCCCCTTATCCATGGGACCAGGTAAAGTCAATCAATCAGGTTGGTCAAGTATCCATCGAAAATCTGAAAGTGTCTGACTTATCTGTATAACTTACAGCAGCATTGAGGCGCTTCCCACCTCAGTGGCTGAAAAGGTCACAGTGGACTCTTTTGCCTGTGAGCTTTCCTTCAGACAGTTGAAGCTGTGTTTTTTCTGGGTATTTTTTCCCCTGACATAACTCTGCAGAAGATCAGATGTATAGGCCAGCTTGCTGAGGTGAAATAACAAAAGCTTAATTGTCTTCCATTAGTATATATCGGTAAAACAGCCAGCAGTGTTTACTGACAATATCTTGTAAACATTTTTCAGACAGCCGCCACATCTGAGAAGAACTGTAAGTTCCCTGTCTGTGCTCCCTCCTTTGGGACAGCCTGATTGCTTAAAGTTGTTTTTGTCTTTGTATAGGAGAAATGTGCTAGTAACACTTTTTCCTCTTATCTTTTACTGTGATGCTGTATTAATACTATCATCATGTAACCATAAATGACACAGGGCTAAATGTTTTCTAAGTAGCTTTGTGGGCCCAGTTTGCAGAAGTTAGGTAATATAACACTTACATCCTCTAGAGTCATAGTTCTTCAGCTTGGTTGTTCAATCTTCTTCCATAGAGCCCAGGTCAAGCTCTGAGGTTAGCAGTTGTTTCACTCTGACATTCAATAGTTTCTTTTGGCTTCCTTGTACATAATTATGTGCTCATGAAGATGGCTCTGAATCTGTATGCAACAGCAGAGGATATTGGTACTAGGCTGAAGTTTTAGGGTTTGGGTTTTGGGAGTTTAGTTGTTTTGTTGTGGTTTTTTTTTCTTTAATTGAAACTTTTTAAGAGTACAGTCTGTATTTACCGCATTTTTAACAGAGATGTCAGTGCTGGTGTTAACTAATGTCCACACCCAGACCTATCTTCTTTTTATCCCTTTGGAGTAAGTTTCTTCTCTAAACATCCTGCAAGACTGGTAGATGTGTCAACAGAACTTGGCTATTCTACTATTCTCTGTATTTCATACTTGGTCCAGCTGGCAAAGACAATGTCTGTGTGTCTCCAAAAAAGCAAATTGGTTCCAACTTAGCCTAAATTGTTTATATGATAAACACAGTGAAACATGTATTACAATGCCAACAGCCTTATTTTCATAGTACTTTAAGATGATTTTTACAGTATTAAAGGTTGCAGTGAAAAAGAACAAAGAACATAATGGGTGGCAAAAGTGTGATGAAGGTCAAGTCAATTCTCAGATTGGTGCTTTTGAAAAAAACACTGAGACTGTGAAAGATGTGGTTGCACTGACACAACCCAAGTATCTGCATCTTGCCCGTGCTGCTTTGGAGTAAATAGCCTGGTAGTTGCTGGTGCTAAAATAAGCACAGATCATATCACAGAATCATAGAATCCCAGACTGGTTTGGGTTGGAAGGGGTTTTAAAGCTCATCCAGTTCCAAGCCCCTGCCACAGGCAGGGACACCTTCCACTAGATCAGGTTGCTCCAAGCCCCATCCAACCTGGCCTTGAACAATGCCAGGGATGGGGCAGCCACAGCTTCTCTGGACAATCTGTTCCCATGGCTTGATCCATGGTATCTTCATGTGTTTTATACTTAAACCTTGGTGTGGTTTGGACAGGACCATTTGCCTTGTTTTGATTTCTCAAAATTCAATAGCAGTGGTTTCTAATAGAGACACAGGGTAGTGAGAATAAGACCACAAATGTCTTCTGATACTTCAAACAAAACCACATAGGAAATCACCTTTACAAAGTGTATCTTCTTGAGTGTCAAGATTTGAATAGGAATATAGGTCAAAGAAGGTTTCATCATTTGTTTACCTAAACAAGAAATCTAGCCAGCAACACAGTATCTGTGTAAATGTATAGTGCTTAGGAGTGTTGGGATTTGCTAGGTTTGAACTTCAGTTTGTAAGGCGTTGCCCTAATATTTCACAAGAGTTGGGGAACAAGTTGTTTTTTGTTTGTTTGTTTGTTTGTTTGTTTTTCTCTTAACAAACTCAGCCTCTGATTCCTCCTATCTTACACAGTCTAATACCCCCGCTGAGTCCATGTGCTGAGTCCATGTGCTGAGTCCATGTGCTGAGTCCATGGGAGGGCCAGAGGAGCTGCCTCCTCACCTGTCTGCATCACTACATGGGAGTTCTTTGAACTGCTCATACTGAAGTTCATTCTCAGCCTCGAGAAAAGGAGGCTGCAGCAGGAGTACCACAGGAGGCAGTGCATCTCAGGGATGCTAACTCCTGCTGCCCAGAACATGGGTCCGTCTCTCTGGATGACAGCAAAGAGCAGAAGCAGGGAGGAGTAGCAGCAAGGATGCTTGAGATGTCAACATGCCTATCTGTGATTCTGGTAGAGCAACAGTTCCTTAGAAATAACACTGTCCAAAACACACAGAGAATTAGATCAGGCTGGGTTAAGGAGATAATTCTGGTACTTTACTCCATGTTTATTTGTTCTAGAAGAGTGAGTTCCCGCACATGGGGCTGCTCAGGACAATGACGTATCATGACCATTGCATACCAGTGACTCTGAAAGACAGGGCTGCGCAGTATTGTCAGCTAATGTTGGGGGTTTTCTTTTTTTTTTTTTTTTTTTTTTTTAAGATATAAAACCACCTGAAACCATTGTGCAGCTTTTGTGGCTTTGTCCTCAGAGACCAAAATGCCAGAAGCTGCTTTGAATTCAGTGTTGTCGCTGTTATCTGTCCTTCTTGGGTTTTTTATACTTTTCATATCCATTAAACAAATTAAAAGAAATCCATTTTCTGGTCCCATTATGCTTGACCTACATCAGAGTCCTTGGATTTTTTTATAGAATGAAAGGACATTTTGGTTCCTCTTTAGTGTTTCTTAAGTGCAATATGTGTTTGCATCAGGTTTTTGGAATGTATTTACTTGTATGTATCACAGAAAAATCGGCTGTTGGTTAACTCCTGGGTCCTTATGACAAAAAACGATAATCTGGAAAAGTGGGAAGATGTTTTCTCAGAATAGTTGGTTCTGCACTTTTGTTTGCTGTTTTGCTGTTAAAGAAAAGAATGCACATGGTGGCTTTTTAGAAACTGTATAAAGGTATTTCCAGTGTTTGACCAGATGAGATTGAAATCCAATTAACTTCTGTGTCACTTTGGGCCAGGCATTTTTGTCATATCATTTTGGCATTAGAAATTATGAATCTGTAGATCATAAAGTGCTGTTGCCTTTTTTACAGGGATGGAAATGAACATACCTCTTGGGTATTTGCAGTCTCCATGTATTTTCAGAATTCCTTCCATGAGGAATTCACAAATATAATTAGATGAAACTACTTTCTATTTATAATAGCAGTTATTACTTTCATGCCAGTGGGTACCTTTCCCATAAATTCTTCTGTTTAGTACAATTGGTTTCAGGGGTCTTGAGGACAACAGAAAATACAAAATACAGTGCAAATGTAATTGTATTGCAGCAATCAGGAAGAATCCAGAAGTCCTCTTCTGTACTTTTTTGGTTAAACTCTTCTTTAGTTACTATTTAACTGGTTGATTTGTCAGTTGAAATGGATTATTTTCCCTCAATGTAACTTAAGAATTTGAGAAGTCAGATTTCTTATTCAGGAGTTCAATCACTGGATTTCTTTGCAAACAAAAGACATGGTTATAATACTTTTCTTGGCTGTGTCTAAAGGTCAAAATTAACAAGTTTTAAAGGAGAACTGCAGAAGCATATCGCAGAGCCTTTGTAGTGATCACAAGTGCTGAAGGCAGTGCTGAATTCGTGGATATCGTAGAGAATCTAATTTACAGCTGCAACTTGATATCTGTGATGGCAGCAGTGCAGCTTGCACGAGATTGAAATTGGGGCAGGAGCACAAAAAGCCAGCAAGTTAGTAAGGAAATAAAGAAGTGTGGGTAGGGGAGAGCAGCCAAATCCTATTGCAAAGACGGCCCTTAACCACATTTTCACTATTATGACAACTGTGAAATTCAAGTTGGTTTTGTTGTTCTTGGGATCTTGGCTGTGCTTTGCAGCTGTGTGGGTTCAACAAAATAATCAGTTTCGACTACTCTTTTTTGGTTGGTTTTGTGTTTTTGTGTGTGTGTGTGTTTATCTGGAGGCCTCAGAATATCAACTTTTAGCTTCCAGATTTTTGATAGGCAGTGATATCTTTTTCATAGAATTTCTATAGGCTACAGCCCTTTGAAGCACAGACTGTGTAAGGGAAAGCATCTGCTACAGTATATAGGACCTTGCCATGACTGTGTTCAAACTCTGACTTAAGATCCCTGCATTTCAAATGCTGTTCTTTTTCTCTCTCTGTTTCAGGGTCTTTATGTCTTTGTGGTATATTTTATCCTGCACAACCAGCTTTGCTGTCCTGTGAAAGCAAGTTATTCTGTAGATATGAATGGGCATACAACACCAGGCTCAGCTTTTTTCACACATGGCAGTGGCCTGCCGGCTGCAGGTGGAGAGATGAGCAAGTCCACTCAGAACCTCATCAGTGCTATGGAAGAGGTAACAGTGCTCCATAGTCATTACTTCGTGTATTGAAAGTATACCTAGAGATTTTAGGTGGCAGTACTGAAGTGTAACAGACAGGAATAAGTTGCTAATCATTTTAGGTTGCCTTCGGGGAGGGGGATTTTTTAAGTTTTTTACCATAAAAATTGTTATCTTTAGCTATGGTGGTATTCTTGGAACTTACAATTCCCTAGTAAATCACATCTAGAGAATTTCTGTTTTTCTACTTAAGTCTTCAGTTCGTTATAAAGACTAGTTAAAGTTTTCAGAAGTGGATCATGAAATATAAGTATATCAAGTTAACTCTTTCCACTTACTATAGGCCTTAGGTGAGTTTTAATTTTCCAAAGTCATGCTGTAAAAAAAATATGGAAAATTGAATAGAATAAAATTAGAATAAACTGGAATGAAAGAGAGAAGGAGAAGGGAGGCATAATGAAAGCAAAGTTAAATGACATGTAGTTGATATATATATATAAAAAAATATATTGTTTATTTTTAAAAAAGGCTACCTGTTTCTTATAGAAGTGACAGAATAGCTTTTTTCAAAATCTCTTGGTCCTGAGTTTGGCTCTGGTCATAGTTTCCAATTTCTATACTGTAGTTTTGATGATTACTGCATTTCTGTGTCTTTTTAAAACTTGCAGGTGCCTGCAGACTGGGAGAGAGCATCCTTGCAGCCTGCTGGTCAGGCTAGTGCTGCCTTTAAGCAAAGCCCACAAAATGGGAATGTTTTCCACCCTTCTGGAGGATTTAGTGCCAGCTCATTGGTTGCTGATGAGGAATCACAGGAGTTTGATGACTTAATATTTGCTTTAAAGACTGGTGAGTGACTCTCCTCCTTGTTCCTTAAAGGTTGTTTTGCTGTTTTTCACCTTAGCAGCGTCACTGTGCCATGAGATCCAATTAATGAGATCCATTAATGGAGTTTGATTGCCAGTGAAAATCTGAAGTAAAATTGTTTTTCCTTGGAATGCTATTCCATGACAAATACTGTGCAGGCTATCTAAAATAACAGAGAAATGGGCTGTAAAAGTGCATTTTGAATCATGAAGACAAGCATGCGTACAGAAAGTAGCAGCAGATTGGAGGCTCTGACATTTTTTCGCAAGTGCTTAGATGGCTATCTTGCTCCTTTCAGACACTGGCTGTCTTGTCTTCTTTTCCTTTCTTATTCACATTGACATATAGGGTACATACAATCCCTATCTTTATTTTTTATATATGTATATGTATGGGAAACAGCGTAACTTCATAAATACTGATTCTCCCAGTAAGTGTAAGACAAAATATTTACATAAAATGCAGTTGGTCCTGAAAAATGGATCACATTTGAAAGATAAACAAGACAGATTTTTGCCCAAACACAAGAGCCAACTGTGATGAGCTCGCTGTGCTGCTGGAGGACAGAAGCAGGGGAGACCACTCCAGGTGTCCACGTTCAAACTATGCCTGCAGAACAAAACGTTTGTAATCAGATTCCTCTCAATAGCCTTAGAGTTCACGTCTTCAAAATCCCAGGTTTTGCCCTCAATTATATATTGCTTTTCTGCCTTCTCACCCACTCCACCAAGAAAACTTAAGGTTACTCGAATGGTGATATAAACAGATAGTCAAGATGTGGCTGCAGGCAGAAGAAATGAAGTGACACCTGAGTCAAAGATAGGTCAACATGGGAATATCTGATAAGATGACCACAAAGGCAGCTGAGTGCCAGCTGATAAGACCTGGCAGATGCTAACCCAAGCTGACTTTTAGGCACTGGGTGAAATACAAATAGACAGGCTTGGTAGTAGGAGGTCACCTGAGTGATCTCTGAGGATACCATTGAGCCTCACAAGACCCAACAGCGAGGAGCTGGTGACAGTAACAGGTTAGGTGCTCTGCACCAATAATTTAAGGAGTTTGTTTGCTTCAAGTGACACTAAGGAAAGCAGTCAAGCTGGTTGGAAGACTGGGAATGCTGATAATGAAGGAGTAGCTTTATTCAGTATATTCATAATACTTTATCTTATAAGCCAATTTCCATTGCAGAAAACTCTTCTAATTAGGAATGTAACTGATTTATTAATAACTGGTCTACTGCTAAGAAATATGAATTTTTATAAAGATTGTCTCAAAGTCTGTATTGTACCATCAATTTTCCTGCATGTTCTGCAGACTACTTCTACTTTGTTATTTATTTAAAGATTTGGCCAAAACTGTCAAATCTAGGTGCACAAGCCCAGAATTGCAAACCTTTTTTTCTAAGTACCTAAGAAGGTAGCTTTTACTTTGTTACTATTTCCTGAATAATTTGAAGGAAACCAGATAATTCACAGATAGTAAGGTATGAACCCATTCATATCTAACACTCCCACCACTGCACACAATGTTTACTGCTTAAGCAGTTCAGTTAACATCAGTTGGCCTATTTTCAGCAGTAAACTCTGCACACTGTGGAAGAATGAGTCTTAAATCATGAAGAGCAAGCTAGGCAACAGCAGTAGTTAAAACTTGTGGTTAATGTAATCCATCACAATTTAGCATTTAATGACATTTTAATAAATCTTCAAGCTCCACCCTTTTTTAATTTGTTTTCAGTCCTTCTAAAGACAGTAGGTCTAGAACTTTTTTGGTTTTGATTATTTTGCCTGAATTTTATTATTGTCTTCCTTATTAATATTTTATTGTTCATTATCGTTTGTTCTTATGAGTCTTTTGTATTAGTGTGGCTTGAAACAGAGAGCTCAGGTCACAGTTGGGGAAAAATATTTTTGTTTGCACTATAGATTCAAGTAGCACCTGGCCATTTTGCCCCAACATGTATTTATTTGCCTGAACTGTGTCCCCAGAAGCATTAGAGCAGCAAAATAAGATGATTTCTAAGCCAAAGTAGTTGTGCCGGTCGGTTCCAGCCCCACAAGCAACATTTGAGCAAGCCAAAATGAAGAGGCGGCATTGAGGTTAGAGTAGCTTAAACTACCAAAGTAAATGCTTATCAGCTATTGCCTTACATACAAGCTGCAGCTCAACACATACTTTAAACCAAAAAACATGAGCTTTTCTGCAACTAAAAATTGTATCTATTTTACTATTTTTGCTCTTCAGTCTAATACAGTGTATGGCCAAGGAGTTAAGGTGCTCCCAATGACATGAGGGGGAGAACTGCGCAGGGGCAATGAAAAGGGAGATGAGGTGATGGAAAGTGGGATTTCTCCTATGTTTGGCAGTACAGGCTTATTCTGCAAAAGTATTCACTGACCTTCGGTCTGTCTGGAATTTTGTAATGCCATTAATCCTAGCTGTCATTGAAAGGAACCTGTCTCCTGGTCCCTCCTGGCAGCACATTTCTTCTTCCTCCCTTGCATCTTTGCCCATGCTTGTATGAAACTGTAGCAAGTCAGGTTAAGGCTTCTCCTTTCCCTCTTCCTCTCCTTCTCCTTCCTTTTCCCATCTGTCTCACTCTTCCCTTGCTTGCTGCCCTTTGAGACCCAGTTCCAGCTCCAAGGAAGCAGTGGTCATCCGCAACTGGAAGAGGAGCACTTCTCTAAACAGGCTAAAACGTATGGGCAGCTGAGATGCCTTTTTGCTGCCTTGCTCTTGTCTGTCATTTGCTGTTAAGTAGCACTTCTCAAAACTTTTTGGGACCAGGCTTTATTTCAGGAGGCTGAGAATTCCTTATCTGAAGTAGACAAGCCCCTGGGAGAGCAGGGGAAAGGTACTTTGCACTGCATGAGCTGTTTTTATCACTCCTAAGCAATATGTTGTGGCTTTGGCCTATAGAGGAAGAGTAGAAACACTTGCCCTGCTATTGCTTGAGTTTACTTCTTATTAACAGAAGCAGAAACCTCTATTATCTTTTGTTCCCTAAAACTATCAATCCGTAACCAAACTCAGCCTTAGCTCCTACTCTGAAGGTTGGCTTAGGATCAGCGCCGATTTTCAGAGGAATATGCAAAAATGTCTTTATGCCTCTTTGCAGTTCATCTGTTCTTTCTGCATACATAGTTTGGAGCTGTCTGAGGGTTACTTTAATTTATACTCACTCTTTGTAGCCACAGGGTTTAATCTGGTAGCCAGGATCACGGAGAATGAGGATATAACCCACCACAGAGCTAAAATCCCATTCCTCTCCTCCTCTCTTGCCCTTGCACTGCAGCTGACCACTTTCAGCAGTAGAAATGAAGGATGATTGATGTAAATTTAAGAAAATCAATCAAACCCCTACAGCACAACTTTGTTCTTTAACTTGCAGTGATTTAGGAGCTTGCAGTTTGCAGCACAGTTCCACAAATAGATGCGTTGGCACACTTGGCCTTATTGCTAAAGAAATGTGCTGTAAAACTATGCACTTAGCCCTTGGTTCCATAATCATTAATCCTGGGCCTAATTACAGATTAACCTGAAATACGGACTGGGTCAGATGAAGGTATGCAACTGCTTTTCTAGCAAATTAGGTGGACAACAGTGTGCTGTTTCTTAGGCAGCTTTTATGCTAGCTTTCTGCAAACTTTGCATCACATGTCCAGTTAATTTTTTGTTTAGTGCAATTCAAAAGCTGGACTTCTTCTATGATAAAGCCATAGCCTCTGAATGCCTTGCCACTTAATCCCTCCATTCCATCCAGTATGTTCATGTTATACAGAAATACATAGTTAGGATTCACTATGCCCACTATACCACCTCATCTCCTATACTGTGGTATCTTCTGGGAGGCCAGCCAGCTCAGATGCAGTTTACATGAGGAAATTATAGAACAATTATGGTAGGAAAAAATAATTTAGGGATATCCTGTGTATATTATGTGCCTAAATAAAAATAAAATATAAGTTATGTAAACTTATTTTATATATATGTATTATCTGAAATAAAAACCTTTTTTATTTACGTTTTTGAATTTGTCTTAAATTATTCATTTTATTACATTTCATTTATGGCTTTTATAATGGATCAAAGGCTTAGCTTGTACTGAGGTCAATTAGTTAATAATAATGTTTTATTAATTGCTCTAATTAACTTCAAAATTGCTGTCATTTTGAACTAGATCTCATTTTTCCTCAGATTTCTTGTGCAAGGTTTATATTGATAGACACTTTAATAAGACCTTCCAGATTGTCACGGAGTTGCATATTACCATCATTGAGGCTAAAGTCCGATATAGCAGAATTTCCTAACGACTCTTGTTAGATCTGGGGAGTTAAAAAAACAGCCAATAGGATAAAAGTAGATGGAATCTGTCTCAAAGCAGATTCAGCTTCAGTCCGCCAGCTTTGCTCCAAAGCATAAATATCATAAATGCACACTAGCTTTACTGGTCTCTGAGCTTCCATCCATATTCCCATCTCCTACAGATGCTCTTCTCCTCCCTCCTGTTTTGATGCACAAAACTGAACCAATTCATTCCTTTGGGTGAGATGTGAATGGAAGACACAACAAAGCCTTTGGAGAAGTCTGAACCCCTCCACTGCTGACTGGTGGCCCACCCTTGTAGGAAGTTGTTTGCGAAGATATTTATGGGTTAGAGTGGAAAATACCAGCCTAACACATGGTATTTTCCAAATATACATTAGATAGTATCAGTGGAGGTTATTGCTGTATCCACATCTCAGTGTATTTTTGGGTTTAATAGAGGCATACATGATAAATCCTAAATAAATATTGTACATAGAGAAAACCTAGGAAAATCTACTGTGTAAGTTACCCTCTCCACACACAAATGCAGCTGTTACAGTAATGATGCTATATAAACCAACTCATAATTTTCAGTGTAATTTAGCTAGGGTTCCAAAGTCAACATTTTTAAAAACTGGGAATACCACTGTAGATGCCTTATTTAAAAATTAAATTCTGTCCATTCTGTTCATTTAGTTCATTCTGGGCATCCTGAACTAGAGGAAACATTTGAAATTTCAAATTTTGGAAGGTTTTCAGTGCAACGTCCTGGAGATGGTCTGTCACAAGGCAGATAAATTGTAGACAGTAGCAAAGTACTAGATTCGTGCTCTGCCTTATCAACCTGTGTTATTTCCATTTTGAAGGTCTCACCTTCAGAAAAAATGAAGGGAAGGTAGCCAGTTTGCATATTCATTCAACTTCTTATTTGTGAATGCTCACAAGTATTCTACTTGTTGTCTGTTGAACGTGACTGAATAATATCCAAGAAGCATGTTTTTGTCCAATCTGAACTTTATTAATAGAAGTCTGGATGTCTGTTGATGTAATTTCTGTAAGGTCAAAACTCTGAAAGAACAATTAAATTTGGCTAGTGTAGCTTATTCATTTCTATCTAGTATGCCTTACGCATAAAATATAAAGGATGATTGATTCAGAGAGCAAGATGGAAGTGTTGCAAAATAAAGTCTCCCCAGAGATCTGAGTACAGTAATTACAAACTTCTTAAAATGTTTTAGTGAAAGTTTGAGATATATCTGAGCAAACAGATGTTAACAGCTGGATTTCAGGGACGCGTAGGAACGCTCCTTCCACCAGTAGATGTCACTGGAGGGATCTTGCTGAGTTTGCGAAGTGAGATACGAGAATTTTTTGGTTTCTAACTAGCCCTTTGATGCAAAAAGAAGGGAAGAAAGGCCTTATTTTCCTGCATCTTTGTCTTAAAATAGTTACTTCACAAACTGGGGAAAAGTAATACTCCTGTTGTGTACATAGCTACCATCCAACGCTAACATCTCCAGGGGTCTGCATGCTTTTTGTGATCTGATTGAGTTTAAATTGAGTTAATAATCTGAGAACAAGCAAGGCCAATGAACTCTATGAAACTCCATCATATAAACAGTTGTACCCTTCCCAGTCTGCCAGCCGTTTGGTAAGCTGGTATCCTGGTTACATTTCAGCTCTCATTCCTGAAAAGGATCAGCACTTACATAGTTTGCCTTTGTGTCAGCAGCAGAACAAGGCCCTTGTAAACCCAGAGTAGCCTACTTCAGTCTCTGGTTTAACAAGTTCCTAATAAGAACCTCTGTAACAAAAAAAAATCTCCTCTTACTTTACACAAAGCATGCATGTAACTGACATTTAAGAATATACATACATATGCTATATGTAATAGTATATTAGACCAGCATCTGTATCTTTCTTTTTATAATGACCAGCATGAGATTCTTTAAGGAAGCTTGACCTGAATAACTGCAGTATAGCCACTAGTAGGACAAATATCTTACTGATCCCAACAGTCAGTGTTCACCTTAAAACCTGAACCCAGAATGATCATATTTATATGATCTGACTTTAAATATTTTTCAGTAGTGTATTTTTTCCCTCTTTGAAATTTGTACCTTCTTCAGCCTAAATAAATGTTTTGAGTAATTTCCAATGTTAATGATGCTATATAAGAAGTTTGTTTTGTTTCTTTATTCAAAGTATTTACTTCAAAGTTATTACCTTGTTCTTCCATCCCTAAATAGTAATACTGCAGTCTGATTTATCTTCTCTATTGTACTCATGTTTCCTTTCTAAAACAACTGTTTTAGAGAAGAGAAAAAAAGTCCAAATAACTTGCTTATGCAGTTGCTGGTTTCCAAGGACTTTCAAGCAGCTTTTAGCTATTAGGACCATAATTCAATGGCAAGATTAAATATGCATATAAATTTAAATCGGTAAGTACTCCTTGATCATCTTCAGTACACTTATAAACTAGTCTTTTAATGATTCAGAGCCTAATCTTTTTGTCTTTATTATTGTATCTCTGTACATTGATAGATTTTTACTCTTGTTATACTCTGACAGCAGTTGCTGGTCTCAAGAGATGGGGCATACAGATCCAAGAGCAGGACTCACCTAGTACGTGTCAATGAGTATATGGTCACTCCGCAGCCCAAACACCAAAACCAGTTGTAAGGAGGACTGTGGTGCAGAAATACCCACTTTTCACCTGGATGCAGTCGGGCTGGATTCACATAGCCAAATTTGGGCCTTACCAGAACTTCTTCCAGACCTCTGCAGGAAAGCCTGCCTAGAGCCTGCTTGGGTTCTCTGAACCAAGCTCCATATTCAAGATTGCAGCCTGACTTCCCATAGCAAAGGAGCATCCCACCACTGTCTCTGTTTCCATACTTCTTTTCCACTTGGGGGCTAGTGGAAGGAAGGCTGCTGTGGAAAACTTTGTAAAGGTGGAACAATAAGGGGTATAGAAAATGGTGAGGTAACTCTAGAAAAATGACCCTTATCTTGTCTTTTGCTGAACAAGCCAAAGCCTGGAGTGCCAGCTGAGGCAGAAATGAGAGATGCATGTCACAACTGATAGAAACTCTTGAACATATTTTTTTAGTATGAAAATGCAAATCACTGCCTCTCCCAAAATAATCTGTTCAGGTCTTTGTGAGCCAAATGTAACTCCTTTGCAGCTCGCTGGAACTACGTGTAGTTTCAGGTCTGTCTTCCCAAAATGAATAATTTACCTTGTCATTTGTAAGTGACATCTCCCTAAGACCATGCCTGAAATTTGTCCTGAAATCACCATGCCTAATCACACTGATGTGCGCTTCTCAATAAATTTAAAGCCTAGATGCCCTAAACCCTAACAATACCCATGTATTTTTTAGGATTTGCTCTGCAACTGAAAGAGAGGAGCTGAAAACACATTGAAGTTTATAGTTGCAAATGATATTCTTTGAAGAATTAGTCTGAAAAAGTACACATTTCATAAAAGCTGGTGCAGGATTATATGTCTACACATTATTTAACTTGAAACTCCTCCACAAATAAACCCCAACCTCCCCAGAACAGCAAGGAAGCAACAAGCTAGCAGAACTCCTGTGACAGAAGGATGGAGGAGGTGGCCTTCCAGACATGTTTTGGAAGTTTCCATGGGCCAAAATTTAGTATTCTCTCACAGCAGAAGAAAAATACAATACACCAGCTTGTGCCAAATGTGGGTTTAGGAATATTTTGTCAGCGTCTTTTCTCATGTTGAAATTACAATCCTATTAAACCAGCTGGAATTATAGTTTAACAGGGAAATTGTATCATTAAAAATCAATTTTTCATGAAGAAGTTCTTGGAAATACCAGACTATAACAGCCAGACGGTGAACCCAGCCTAAGCCAGGCCTTGATTTATGCTTTTGTGATTTCAAGACAACCTTTGAATAGCTATTGTACCATTTACTGAGGCAAATAAAGCGTCTGACAGTGGAATTATGAAAAAGCGTATCTGGATGGTACTAGACTATTTCAGATAATGTTACAATCTGTGGATTCAGAACTTTAAGCTAGTAGGAAGAAGCTTGCCATATCATTGTGGGGCAGGGAATCATTTCAACAACCGGAATAAAGCAGAGCAGGACACACTGTCACCATTTCTGCATCGGGATTTCATTCTCTCTAATTTTTAATTTGTTTTCTTTGTTTTGCTGTTTCAGGTGCAGCTCTGAGCATCAGCGATAATGAATCTTGTCATGGCAGCCAGGATGGTGGCAGCATGGCTAACTCCCAGATTGTAGAGCTTAGAAGAATACCCATAGCAGACACCCACCTCTAACTCCACAGCTTGCTTGGGTTCTTTTGTCTTTTTTTTTTTTTTTTTTTTTTAATTCAAGCCTCAGTTTTTTTTTATTTTTTCTTCTTTTTGCACTAAAACACTATATATGAAACTGCGTAGTATAATGCTGTGAGCTTTACTGAGCGTTAACAAGGAATGTGTGCTTGAGGTTTTGTGTATCAGAAAATAAACTGTAAATTTTTTACAGTGACTGAGCATCAATAGATACCACAGCAATTGGCCTAGATTTGTATCTTGTAGCTAGATGGCATATTTCACAAACTGCTTTTTTAATTAACCTGTATGTGTAACACTGATTAATAAAAATAATAGTCCGTTTGATACAAACAAGTCTGTTATTTCTGCTTGCTGAAATATACAGCTGGAAGATGATGCAAACACCCTGTTGGATAGGAAAGCTTTTTAGTTACACAGTTGCTCAGTTTCCTAAGCTGAACTCATCTCACTGGTTTTTTGAGTACCCAAATCTGTGAAATTTACAAATTCAAATAAAGACACAATCTTGAGCCAGAGATCTTGAGATTTGAATTGTGACATGATAAAATATGCAGTGATCTGAAACAAACAGAGGGGAGATGAAGGACAAGAGTGAAACCACTGGCGTGCTGTCAACTGCCTTACCTTACTGGTTTCATAACATTAAACCCTCTCACTTTTCTCACTGTCACAAGGAGGAATTCCAGGGAGTTTAATTTTCTGATAATCTCTCTGTGTGCCACACAGATATCCTATTCTGACAGAAGGGTACAAGTATTGCATTGCAAACGAGTTAGATCAGTAATCTGGGGTCATAAATGAGCAAGAAATATATACACAGAGGAAGCATTTCAGACCTGAGAGGGGGACGCAGGCTGATCTTGTAGGATCATTAACTTTGCTTCTGCACAGACACTCTGGAATGAAAACACATTAAAGTAGGAGACCAAGGGAATTTTCCTCTGAACATTCATGAGCATAGTATAGAAATACAGACAATGAGAATGCAAGCCTTTCATACCTTCTTTAGGAACTTGCCTGAAGGCTTAATGCCAGGCAAGCTCTGTGCAGCACCCTTTTTCTTTAGAAGAAAACCTTACGGGAATCTCTCCATGAATTTTGCTATAGTTTTATACAAATTTTGCTGTATCTAATTACTTGTTGAGCTGGGGGAAAAAAAAAAAACAAAAGCCAAACGAAAACCAAGCCCCACTTCTATGTCCCAGTTCTCTAATAGCTGGTACAGCTTACCGTCATCACTCATATCCAAAGCAGACATAGTCTTTTAGATCTAATGCTGCAAAAGCATTCACAGACACAGAAAACTAATTCTAATCAGCAGAGCACTTAAACAAGTGCTTTTTAAGTACCTTTTGAATTGATGGGAAATGAGAGTATGTCTATATTTAATTAGTAGATGTTCTGCTGCATTGAGTCTTCAGTTTCTTGGAATTTGCCAGGAATTCTGTTGACTCTGTTTATGCTGCAAACAGAGAGAAAACAGGGCCAAGTCTTTGTGGTTAATGGCAAAACTTGCAGGGGGTGAGGAGGAAAGGGAATGAGCCTTGCTTTACTGTGTGCGACATAGAGAAGCACAGAGCAGTCAGGGAGACCAATGCCCATGTGCAGAAGGGCAGCCTTTAAAATTGGGTTCAGTGCTTCTGAAGCACAGTGGGCAGCTTTATACAAAGGTCAACCATCTAAGCATAATTTATAATTCACTTTTCTGCCCATACCTACCCCTGCTGAAAAAGGACTTTCTAGGCACCTAAATGAAGTGCAAGTATCATTGAAATAAGTCTCAATCAGCAATTAAAATTAGTTTGGGACACTTTGGAATATAGTACTATATGTTTTTGTTTTCTACACAAGAAACCTGGCTCTTGAAGAGGTTTTTTTGTTTTATTTCGTTCCCCCTGAATGGACAGAGGTGATCATTGTCTGTTGCTGGTACTTCTTATCTGACTTCTCTCTAAAACCCTGACATGAAATCTGGCCCTGTGGAATGATTGCAACACTTGCTCAGTTGTGAGAGTCAGGGCAGTAACAGATGTTTCATTAGTCGCAGTGCATGCTACTACATGCTGTGAGAAAGCTTATAAAAGAAGGATGTTTGTTTGATTTTGACTCACCACCATAAATGTTAATACTTTGTGTCACTTTAGCTAGTTGCACAACTGGCCCGCTTAGGGATTTACTGTAAATTCATCAACATTTTCAGAGGAGATCAGTAAGATGATGTCCTCTGCCAGCATTTGTTGAGTTTTAAGTCTCTAGGTGGTGCTCACATGGTTTAAGATCATGAGATGAATTTTGTTATTGTTCTCGAACAATTTTTTTTTTCTGAAGAAAATATTTTGCTTGTAGGAAATTCAATGTTTTAATAGCAGGGGTCTCTCTGAGCTCCTTTTTGCTGTTGCTTGAGCAGTCAAAAAACTGAGACAGGAGCAGGGCAGATGTGTCCGACAGCCACATGTGGACATGAGGAGTAAGCACCTTTACAGATGGCTGGACTCCGCCTAACCAGACTGAATGCCTCCTGCAGTTCCCTGGTCTCAGGCATTATTTAAAATGTGGTAAGGAGCATAAACATTTCTTCATTTCTGTGAGGGGAATGAATCCACAGCTAAACAGTTTTCAAACCCAGTGCTACCACGGGGCTGCCATGCTGAGACGACTAACTCGTTCAGCACTTTGCTTTATTCCCCTTTAGTGAAGAACACCAGGAAGCTTGCTGTCTTTGTTTTTTTCCCTGTAAAAGGAGCCATCGTTCCTGCACAAGGGGCCATTCTGCCCATGTTTTGAGGGGTAGAAGGAACTGTGGTTAGTATGGATGTAACACTTTGTAGAAGGAGATTCTTTTTCCAGAAAAGCTTCAGCTAGAGCTACTTGAGTATGTAGATCATATAAATGAATGGATAAGTTTCAGGAGTTTATTGCCACTTGTATGCCAACATAATTAGGATCACTTTTTAAAAGATGTCTGAACATACTTCATGTTCAAGTGCACAAGTGATGAAAAACACTAAGTTCAACAGACATATTTTTGGTGGTGTTTCAGAGAAAGCCACCTTGGAAGATTCTGATTTAATTTCTCTTAGTGAATATCCGAAATAAGTCAGTTCATGTCAGGGACTTGAGCAGAAATATTCAGAGTTTTTTTCGTTAGAACCTAGTTGAAACCCCCAATATACCCTTGTTATATATACCCAATATACCAAATATACCAATATACCATGCAAATGCTTTATACTCCAATATCGTATGTGCAAATTTATCATGCCACTGAGAACTGCACAGTGAGATCTTTGACCTGCAAAGGATTAAATCATATTGAGAGCTTTACAGCAAGAAAGTGCCTATCTGCTCAACATCAAATTACGGTAAAATGACTTATAATGCAGAGGTTTGACTAGAAAATTGCTGAAGTTCAGGCATACCCTGCCTTCAGGCACATTTCACTATATCTCAGCCTGTACTGTGGACCTCAATCTACTATTGTAGATTCTGCCTCACCAGCATTCATGCAAACCAGTAAGAAATCAGAATGTATGCTCAGTTTGCTGGCAGCATAATTTGTTCCCTCAGAATTGTTACTTCTACTGGCAGTAACATGTAGTGAAGATAAAATAGAACATGCAAGTTTGGGCTCATCTGCTCAATTCAATATGTTATTCTGTTAATTTTCACAGAAAAAGAAATCCATTTTTTATTTGAACATTCAAAATCATCTTCTATACAATAAATACATTGAAATGATTACAATATAACACTCTTGTATGCAATAAATACATGGAAATAATTGGAATGTAATACACATTATTGAATGAAATCCCTGGGTCTAATGATGCGCTGAATCTGAGAAGACAGTTGTGTAAACTGGCCTAAATGGTAGCTTCAAAACCCCTCATAAAATATCTCATAGGAATGGCTGGCATCAAAAGTGCAGGGAAAGATTTTTGTCAAGATTTTCCCCGACTCAGCAGGTAGGCTTTGAAGATGGTATGGTCCCTCCTGTGCCGTAATACCTCCAATCTGAGCACAGTGATTTTATGCAGTGATGCTATAGCTTCCTAAAGCTGTCATCCTCAGTGTGGCTCTACTCTTCGTGCAGAGCAAATAGCAGCATCTGGCCTATATGTTGATGGCTCAAAGTAGTGTGGAACATAGGTATGTGTCACTGTGTACACACAGACAGGAAAATAATTGCAGGATATAAGAACTTAATATAATAAAAATGAATTCAGTTTCAATCTGGAAGCCAAAATATTGCGGTCTGGGTTATGAAACAGGTTTCCCTGGAACCTTCTTGGCTCCTGCTTTACAATTCCTGAACTGAAGTTAAGAGTATGATTTCCCAGTTTCCTAACTGGAAAGAGTCATGCATTCAGGCATGGGATATACAGTTGCCAACAAGGGTGCAAGAAAAGGGGGTGCCTGAAATCTCCCTTTGCTCTCAGCCTCCTGCAATGCATAAGCATGTGATGCACCGCCTGCAGCCCCTCTATACACCATGATGCTGCTGCTTTGGGTCTGTCTATTCTCCATGGTAGGGAAGAAGAGAAGGAAAGATTTTCCCATCTAGCAAGAACCAGATGGATATCTGCTCCACATGCATGCAGGGACATATTTATTTTTGCTTTGGGACAGCCACAGATCCCAGACATCGGGACAGGGCAGGAGGAAAAGAACAGTCAAACAGTGAGTGAACTTGTAATCCTTGTTGAATCCTCATAAAGGAAGATAGTTAGCTGTTCCTCAACAAGTGTGTGCGTGGTGGTTCTTCCCGCAGGATGGTAACACCTCTGCTGCAACGCACAGGCAATCATCTGCACTAGAAGATCAGTTGGGGCTTGTTCTCTGGTGTTCAGCCCAGAATGAGCCCTGTTCATACCTGTTCTCCATGCCGTGGATACTGTGTTCAACACTCCTTTGCAGCAGCAGTCTAAAAATACTTCACTGACTGCCTTTCTTGCGCTGAAGGACTGACTCTTCTCCCTGATCTCCTGCTTGTCCAACACCTCAGCCACTTCTGCAAGCCCACGTTCCTTTCCAAAGAGGCTTTTTATTCACTTATTCCTTCTAATAGCATTTGCTTCAATAGCAAATAGGCTTGTGCCACTTTTCCTCAGCCAGGCCTTTGTAAGGACATAATGCCGCATAAGGTCCTCCTGCTTTTCTCTTGTTAAAGAAGGAACCTGTTTCCTTCTTAATCTTTGTTGGTCTGCAATCACCGCATACCTTCTGCTAGATAAGGTCCTAAGAAGTAATGTCCTACTCCAGCAAAAACTGCTTGAAACCATCCGCAGAGCTGAACATATGCCTACTATGGTTTTTTGGATGTCAAAACACATAGTCGTGTCTCTACCCTTGTGAATCCTGTATCCAGCTACTGTCTGTTATATATTTAATAAAGCTGGAATAGCCATTTTTACCAGAACTCTGCACATTTTGAGACGTGCATGCTCCCTTGTGGTTTCTCTTAGGTTTTATGTCCCAGTGAATGCTGAAACCTTGACTTCATTGAGGCATAGCTGTGTGCAGGCTGTGGAAACTCTCCACTCTGATCATAAGGCTAGTGTTCAGGTTTAAGACATGAGTTTGAATTTGGTGGAGCTGCAGAGGGTCTGAAACCTGGCTGTTGTTTGTGAGCACTGCTTCGATCAGCTGACTACTGTATAAAAGCATCTATGGTTTCTGCCATCCCTTACATGCACTCTGGGTGGTTCCGTGGAAGGGGACAGTAGTACTTCTGGCAGAAAAAATGTAGAGCACAGCTGTAGAGCACAAGAAAGGAGGAGAAACTTCTGAAAGTTTGTTGCCTTAATTTTTTCTGGTTTCCCATCACCCAGTCACTTCCTACTGCTTCGATAAGCATGCTGCTCTGCCTTCTAAGGCAGCACTGTGCGCCATCTCTGGGCACTAAGGCAAGCACTGCAATCTTCCTCCAAGGACCACGTGCCTGCAGCTTTTTGGTTCTTTCATCTTGAGAGCCAGGTTTAATATGAAAATTTTGTTTTATAGGGCTATGGGGCTGCCCTGGTTTTAGCTGGGATATAGTTAATTTTCTTCCTAGTAGCTGTTGCAGTGCTGTGTTTTGGCTTTAGTCTGAGAACAATGCCGGTAACACACCGATGGGTTAATTGTTGCTCAGTAGCACTTACCCTGTGCATCATTGTGAGCATCAAGTCTCATGATCTACCAGTGAGGAGGGGCACAAGAAGCAGGGAGGAAGCAGAGACAGGACACCTGACCCAAACTAGCCAAAGAGGTATTCCATACCAAAGTGTGTTATGCTCGCTGTATAAATTGTGAGAGTGAGCCAGAAGGGGCTGATCACTGCTTGGGATGGGCTGGGTATCGGTCAGGAGATGGTGAGCAATTGTATTGTGCATTGCTGGGTTTTATTGGGTTTTTTTCTTTCCCCTTCTAATTTTATATCTCTTTCCTCATTATTTTGTATCTAAGTAGTACCTTTAGTGTTAGTATTAGAATCATAGAATCACAGAGAACTTAGGGTTGGAAAGGACCTTAAGACCACCTAGTTCCGCTCCCCTGCCATGGGCAGGGACACCTCACACTAAACCATGTCACCCAGGGCTTTGTCCAGCCTGGCCTTGAACACTCCCAGGGATGGAGCATTCACAACTTCTTTGGGAACGCATTCCAGTGCCTCACCACCCTTACAGGAAAGAACTTCTTCCTTATATCCAATCTAAACTTCCCCTGTTGAAG
>WYDI02000115.1:0-13150 GCA_009867235.2 Psittacus erithacus
GGGTTGCCCAGGGAAGCTGTGAATGCTCCATCCCTGGCAGTGTTCAAGGCCAGGTTGGACAGAGCCTTGGGTGACATAGTTTACTGTGAGGTGTCCCTGCCCATGGCAGGGGTGTTGGAACTAGATGATCTTTTGGTCCTTTCCAACCCTAACTATTCTATGATTCTATGATTCTGTGATTAAGTCTGTCCTCAGCACCACAGTGGGTTGTCTGCATATGAGCTTGCGTATAGCCTACATACCAACAGGCTGTCAATAACAGGAGAGAGACATATTTAAAATATCATATCCTCCCAAAGAATCTCAGAAAAAGCAGTGAAGTTCTGCTGGGTTCAATTGCATGCTGTACTGAGCAGTTTCACAAGCCATCCTTTTAACAAATTTTAAGGTTTCCCTTTTTTCTCTCCTATATACCAGCACCTTTGAAATCCAAAGGACTTTTTTTTGCCTTCCCCCAGAGTGTAGTTTTCCCACTTCAGTAATGATAAACAGCTACTGTTGTCATCACACTAGTGCAAGCATAGGTGCTCAGCTTGTAAGAATATACGTAGTTAGCAATAAAAAAGATTTCGAGCCTCTACAGTTTGTTTCTTACACACAAAGATGAGGAGATAGAAATATAACAGAGAAGTAAACTAAGTACTAGAGGTAATATAATTGTTCAGGGCTAGTATACCAGAGAGCTGTGTAAACTTTGTTATTCTATGTGCCTGTGAAAAAGCATTATATTCCAGCAAAACAATGAACTACCAAGTTTTGCTTCATTCTTGTTTCATGCTCAACAGGAAAGTAATGAGATGATATTTTTTATATGAATTATCAGTCCTGTGGGATATTGTTAAATGTACACTTTAATTATACTCTCAAAACTGTGTACTAATTGCAGATTAGTGATAAATTTCAGTAACTAGATAAGACAGCCAACCTACAAAGGACAACTTCTATTCCTAAAGTTTTATGGTAGGCTATTAAAATTAATTATTCCACCTGTATAAAGCTACATAGAACACCAGGTTCTGGCTTGGTAACAAGACAGAAAAATAACTATGGGTCCTAATTCAGATAGGAGACCTTTTTTTTCACTCCAAGTATTGTCAATACAACTGACAAAAAAAATGCAAATATCTGGAAAGCTGTCTTATAGAGCCCCTAAACTGTAGCCATGAGACCACGATGATACCTTCCTGGTATCACACATGTGAAACACAATGTCGAGCAGCATCAGCTTTCCATGTGGAGGCAAAAGTTGTAGAAACACTTTCCCCAGGAGGGAAAGGAAGCAAAATTTGAACCCCACAAGTTAAAAATCTAATCATCTAGAGACGTTGTTGTGGTTCCTGCTGAAGTCTGATCGGTATTCATGTACTGCATAAATCAGTATGATATTTGCACAGTGTCTGATATTTATGGACTCACTATAGCAGCTCTCCACGTAGTAAGTAAGTCCATATTGAGGGGCAAACACAGTTACTCAGTTTTAGGTTTGAAAAATAACTTTTGTATTTTCCATCAGTCAAAAATCAACTTTTTTTATCTCTGATGAAGTGTCCTCAAGGATTTCACTTGCTCAAAATTGCTTATAACATGGTGGAAATGTGTTTTTAGCAGCATAATATAATAGTTGAATAAGAAAATAAATATGTTTTCATAAGGAGCTTATTTCCCTCCTATAAGGAAAATAGGAGCCTTCATTCCTGAACAAGACCTTTCACAGGATTTCAATGCTATAATTTTAAGGGGATCTCATTTTTAAAAAGAGTTGAACATTAGTTCCTTGAATACTAAATCTGCCTAAGCTACTTCGAAGCAGAAATAAAAACTTAGAAAATCTGGGCTGTTCAAACAAGTCAGTCCTATGCCCAGTGAACTGACTACAATGTATGCTTAACTCATCTTGCATGAATGCTTGCATCAAAACTTGGGATATTTGCACTGCCTTTTTATAACTAATTTTCATTCATAAGCCATTTTTATTCAGCTACACAATGAGAAAAATACATACACCATTAGCAAGGCAAAACCAAAAATGAGATAAGTCTTATAGCCCCTATGTTCAGAAAGAAAGGCTTTGTCTGAGGGATTTCTTATATTATTCCCTTCTACTTAACCTCGTAAAGCATTTACAATTGCATCGCTCACCCATTTCCCTCTCAACATCTCCTGTAGATTTATGTTACTTTCCAACCAAAGGAATACTGAAAAGGTTTTTAATGAGACCAGAGAAACTGTCAATAGAAAGATTTATTTCACAACATCTTCATTTATAAATAAGCGCACAAAAATATGCAGAGGTCTCAAAGCAGTTACACTATCTGCAGTTATGAGCAAAAATGTCAGAAAAACCAGGCATTTGGCAATATGACACTGAATAGCAATTCCAGGACAATGCTGAATGTTTCCCTTACTCAGTTTAGTAATGAAAGCTAATGGTCCTGTCTCTGCTGTCACTGTATGCCAGAGTAATCCTGGAAACAAATACTGGGTATGCAATTAAAGAAATACAAACAGTAACTGAATATTCAAAAATAAAAGTCACATTAATAATAGATTCTTGTTAATCACACAATAAACCATTGTGACAGATACTATCAGTGCAACACATTTAATTTACCAACCCATTTGAAATGCATGGTCTGGGATGGTTTTCAGTCACACAGAACATTGTAGGGTAATGAATGCCTGTACCAAGAGCAAACAAAAAATATTGTGCCTTACTGAACCACATGTATATGTGGAGACCTTGAGCAAGGTGGGAATAATGATAACCATTAATAATGGGCTAAATTTCATTTCTAAATCAAGGCACTTCCAACAAATAAAGATGGAAATGGATACATTACATGTGTTTGTCCTACATTCCATCTCATCTATGTAGTAGCCAGCAGTGGCCTGCATATAAATATTTTGTATAGATGGGTACTAAACTTCTAGGTAGGTAGCAGAGTACTTGTAACTTACAGTCATTAAGGCATCAAGAAGTTGCTTTTCTAAATACAGGTCCATCAGGTCATATATATGCGGCTGAAACTGAGGTTCTGTGACAAGGAAGAGCACTTATATCGGTGGTATCATCTGGATTGCACAAGAGGACGCATTATAGCAGGCTGCTGCAGGCCTTGAAAGCGTATGACTTCTTTCAAGTCTTCACACTGTTTCTGTCCCATCTTTGACCTCCTAAGCTGTCCCTAAGAACAAGACATAATGAAAGGGTTTGGATCACATATATTTATTTGTTCTGCTATAGCGAAGACTTGCCTCAGGCAATCATTTTAATGTTTTTGTCTCCTTGTCTTTATATAATTTCTCCTTATGCTTTTGTGTTGTTTTTTACAATTATTGCAAAGGCCAAATGTCTGCAGTTTCACTGTGTTGAAGAACAGCACAAATACGTAGGGACACATAGCCCCTGCTCTGGAGAGTTATTCACATACACCCAACAAAAAGAACATATGCAAAGCTATAAGGGATAAAACAGCAAGACAAAGGCAAGCATTCATGCAGGCAAGCTAAGCACATGACTTCCGAGGTTCAGCTTATATTTCTGCTTTTAAAAATACAATAATAAATGCCAGCTTAGGCATCATGCCTCTTACTTACCCTGTCTTATAGACCTAACAAGAACAGCTGAACAAGGAAAGGAATATCATTGTTTCCAGCACCAGGGAACAGGACAGGTGGCAGATCTGTCAAAAATTGTCTATTGGGTGCCTTAGACCATCTTCGGCACTCTACAAAATGGAGCTTTGATGCTACTGTTCTGGTTCAGGCCAGCTGGGCAAGCAGCCAGAGAGGGAGCAGGTGAAGGTGGTGGAAAGCAAGTGAAATAGGCCTCATTTGTCCTCCAATCACTCACTTGTTGCCTGGCCATAAGTTAGCACATCTCTCTTTGCTTTTACATTTCCTCATCTTGTCTATCTTGTTTTGATCTAACCTCTCTAAGACATCTCTTCCTGCGTGTCTGCAGTGTGCCAAGGAGACCTAAATTTGTCCAGAATACCTACATAGTGCTGTAATATACATAATAATAGAAGTAATAAATGCATCCCTAACCTTCTGCTTTGACCACCATTTCCCCAGTACAATACTATTAGCAATATTAATTTGAAAGCTGGCTGTTCTTTGGCTCTCGCTTGTTCTGAGTAATGTCTGGAAGGTTTCATATAACCTTGTGAATGCAATGTAGTGTTTACAATTCAACGTGCAGAAGTATTTCCTGTAGCAGAGGATTCATAAAACTGTCATGTTGCTGTGCAAAGACACTTTCTTCCAATCAAAAGCTGTATTTTGCACAGTGTTCACCACTAAGTTGGCAATTGCTAATTGGTTATTATTGCTTAAAGAGGCATTTCATTTCACATGAGCTGCCTTTTTCCAGCATTCCTTATTTGACAGGGAAATTAGAAACATCTTAGAAGCTTACAAATTCAGTGCTCTGCCTCAATGCCTGAAAAGATCCCTTCTTTAATGAAATGTGAATCCTGCAGGATTAGCAGGTAATGAACTTTGTAGTTGTTCATTTCTCCAGGCTGTTTTTAAGGTCTGTGCTATTGCTTTTATAATTTATCTGTGCTTTCATTATCTAAGACTCAAGGGTTTACTGTGTGCATCTGATCTGGTAGATATTTGAGTTCCATTGCTGGCACTTTTGGAATAAAGAACTGTTCTGTCTTGCAAATACTGAGATGTCTTTTTGAAGCCAATTATTAAAGAAATCCTGAAGTAACAGTACATGTCCTAGTCAGCCTGTCAAACATATGCTGCCGGTATCATACGTTAATACTCATCCTGTGTCAGAAAACAACCTTTCCTTGGCTTTTGTAGTGCATAACTTCAATGTTAATAGGGTTTTTCATATGCATGTAAGTAACCAAACAGCAAAACAAAACAAAATTCAAACCCCAAATACAATAGCATTTTTCACATGGTTCCCAGATTAGTTACCCAGCTAAGACTGAATGCCTTCTCTTTGTAGACCTTGGCTTGAGTTTTTCACCTGGATGCTGTCTAGAACACTGAAGCATTTGGGAGAACAGTGCAGTGGTAAGTTGCATACTTACACATAAGCTTATAAATACATAGCTAAAGAACTTAATTAGAACAGTTTGAAGTCACGTATATTTTAACATATTTTTAAAAGACTTGAAACATGGAATATTTGAAATATATTGGCTCATAATAACAGAACAAAAATATTTCATTCAAAGACTTCTCATTCCATAGTTCCATGTCTTGCAGATTTTTAAAATTATCCAAAGAGCAGTAAGTGCAAGTGAAATTATCAGCAGGACCTTCCCAACAACGATCAGGAATTCCATAGTAAGCATACTGTGTGTAAATATACATACAATTAAAACATTTTGTTTCATTACTGCAATCCTTTTCCTCCAAAATAATATGGATGATACACAGATATTCTCCTCAGAGCAAAAGCTGTTAGAACAAAAACTTTGTGCAAAACATGCCAGAGAGTGATTATTTGTCTTCACTCTCCAAGACCCAACTGAAGAAGAAATACTTTGCAAGTAAGTCTATCATTTTGTATAGGCATCAAAGTGAAATCAAGAGGGAAAATGAAGTGCAAATAACCACCATCAATTCTGGTCTTGTCACAGTCAAAATCTCCAAATCAAGGTCAGTGCAGGGAAAATGGAAATTATTAGATGCTGAAGGTCTTGCTTCCAATAAATAAAATTTCCTGATGCATATTGGTCCCTCTCGGCAATTACTTGGAATGACTGGCAGATTACATTGATGCACCTGCAGTCCATAAAGGGGTTTGAGGAGGGTTAGTTTAGTTTCTGCATGCTTTTGTCTGACCATACTAATATTAATGAGCTCTGCCAAACCCTAACATCTCAGGCAGGTCTAAGTTAATCTTGTTTCTGTAAAACAACTACAAAATAATTCTGAGCAAATCAGGGGCACTTGAAATTGCCGCTGAAGAAAGGAGAGGGTCAGCAAAACTTCCAGAAGGCAGACATTGGCCTGTTTAGGAGACTGGTTGACAACATCCCTTGAGAAGCAGTCCTGAAGGGCAAAGGAGTGTCTAGGACAGCTGAACATTCTCCAAGAAGGAAATCTTGAAAGCACAGGAGCAGGCTGTCACTGTCCCCATGTGCAGAAAGATGAGCCAGTAGGGAAGATTGGCCTGGCTGGACAGAGAGCTTGGGCTGAACTCAGGAAAAAAGAAGAGAGTTGATGACATCTATAAGAAGGGGCAGGCACTCAGGAGGACTACAAGGATGCCGTGAGGTTGTGCAGGGAGAAAATTAGAAGAGCCAAAGCCCAACTATAACTTAATCAGGTTGCTGCCATAGAAAGCAGTCAAGAATGTTTCTCTAAATACATTAACAAAAGGAAGGCTAAGGAGAATCTCCATCCTTTATTCAATGCAGGGGAAACATAGTGACAAAGGCTGAGGAAAAGGGTGAGATACTCAATGTCTTCTTCAGTGCCTCAGTCTTTAATAGACAAGTTGTTCTACAGGTACTCAGCCCTCTGACCTGGAAAACAGGTGTGAGGAGCAGAATGAAGCACCCAGAGTCCAATGGGAAATAGTCAGCGACCTGCAACACCACGTAGACACACACAAGTTTATTTCTCAAGCAGGCAACACAAATGGATTGTTAGCTCAAGTTGGACGGATATTTAAAATCTGATTTTCTTAAGGCAGTAGCAAGACCCTGCAAGTTGTTGAGACAATGCTTGACATCACTACACAGAAGTAATAAAGCAATTTATAGGTCCATCCTACGTTATATACTATGCCATTCAGACAGCTCTTACAGGGATTCATCACAGATCTGAAAAAGGGCTTCTGAGTCACTAAAATTGGACAGAGAGCAATATGAACAGTACAGCTCTGTTTCAAAAAATCTATTTATCATGCAAAATGGGATGAAATGAATTCATCAGCTCGCCTTACGCAGAGCTGCAAAAGCAAACTGTCAGAAAGTTTAATGAAGGAGATGCTCTGAAGGGCATTTCCAGAGCTGCAAATCATAATACTGAGAACCTGTGGCATCAGAAATTGAGTTCTAGGTGTGGGTTGTCATGTTGCATAAAAAAGTTACTATTTGTCACACATACTTGAGGCCTTTGTTTTCTGTTTATGTAAATATTGCATCTTATGTTTCCCTGTCAATGGATATTACTAGAGGTACCTTCCCACGGGCCAGTACTATAGGGAGCAAAGGTAAGTTGCCTAAAACTGTGAGATGGCCATTTTAATGCTAGCTAAGTGCTTCACTCACATCCGGGGGAAAGTTACACTCTCACAACCTTCTTTATTACAGGTTCATGTACCTGTATCTTCTTGTGCTATACAAGCCCATATTTGTTGCTCATTTGAAACAGCTGTTTTGTTCCAAGTCCATGGTAGGATGCTTTCACATCCCTTTTTGCTGCTTTCAAATTCCTTAACATTGAAAGTCCTGAACATATACTGTGCTATTAAAAATAGGAAGATTGGAATGCTTCTTGTATAAAGTTGGGGTTTTTTCAAGTTAGTTTTCTGTTTACATTTCTTAGGAAAATGTATACTCTCCACCTGAAAATATCATCTGATGGAGGAGACTGCACTAATCAAGCAGTTTAATTATCAAAGTGCGATACCATGAGACAAATATACTTGGCATTTATATGTCTTGTGCACTATTTTAGAACAATAGCAGAATTGTGTCCAGAGCTTCTATTGCAACCAAAAGCTTTTTTTCTCCTAAAAAGTTTATTGCCAAATCCTTGTGTTGCAGACATTTTCCAAGATGGTTTCTGATTTTGGTTATTTTATTCTCATGGATCTGGTTTTCTAAGCCACTCTCCAACCCTCCTTACTTCATGGGTGATCTGCACATGTGAACAGTAGACTCAGCAAGACCTTGGCTTGCAAGCAAATTTCACCAGTAAACAACTGAAAGAGCAATTTTGTTAAAGCAAATAAACTGTCATGCAACCATAAGTGGTTTTATTGTTAGAAGATCTGTAATTATTTGTTTGATTTCTAAAGATGATTCATTAACCAACATTAACCATCCATGGGGAGATATGTGTGTTATAAATCCAGGATATTGATACTATGCTGATAGCTGAATGAGGACATTGCAAGGGGGCTTTTGCAGTTACAGACTTTAAATACAGAATGGGAAACAGACAAATGTCTCCCTGAGGGGCTTTTAAGAAGCAGAAATCTTAATGAGCTCATCTCTTCTAAAACCTGAATACCTGCCTGGGGACAGACAACGTGAATGGTAGCGGAATCATGCGGTTATGTTTCTCTTCAAGCCTAGCATCCAGCTAAGCTCATCATATGTTTGCTATCACACAATGCAGCATGCACCAAAGCAAGACTGAGCAAGGCAGAGGTTATATTAACCTAGAGTGACATTTTGTTTGCTAGTCATTCCTGTAAAAGATGAGAATGCAAACTCTTCAAACAAAGTAGGTTTTCAGCTTCTTTTGCAGTTGTTTATCCCACTTAGTCTTCAGCTGCAAATACGGCTTTTAGCAATCTTGGATGCAATGGGTAGCGTGTGGTTTGTAAAATCTAATCATGCCTGGTCAGAAATACAACATCCACTAAACCACTGACTTTTTGTTACCTCCCAAACCCTATAAATGTACAATATTATCATCTTGGATCTTATTTCTTTCTGTGGAAGAAAACATATTAAACACAGTTTGGTTTTTTTTTATTGGCTTCTGGGATGTATTTATACACCCTTGAACATATAATGCTAAAAATCTGCATGTGTGCCTCTCTGTTAATCAACTCAGTATATGTTTGTGATGAAAACTGTTAATCTGGAATATTTCAAGTGTCTTCAAGTTCTCTTTACAAACCCAGTTATCCTCAGAAATGAGATATGTTTTAAAGCTTGTTCTGTGAGCATCCTGCTAAATATCTTTCGATATGGACAGTAGTTTTTCCAAGGGTCAGTTTAGCCTGTATGACGTGAGTTGGTTTTGTTTTCTTTTTCATTGCTGCTCAGCAGTCCAGGGACTTGATGATTCACTCGCTCCATGAGATGCTCAGGGTGCTGCATTAAGCCTCGGTAATTTTTAAATTGAGATGTGGGGGAAGGAATCTTTTTTACCTAGTAACTGGCCTTGGGAAAGGGAAGACTGCCTCCTATAGAAAATGGGTAATGTTTGCCGAGCTTCAGTGCAAAATCCCAGCTGTATGTAGCCTTTAGACCAGGGCAAGAAAGGGGACTTGTGTTTGCCCAAGCTGCTATGCATTAAGGAAAGGAACATGACTGAACAGAATATGTCTATAAAATTGTAGCGTAAGTGTATGCCTGGCTCTTTTTCTTCTTCAGCATCCCTTATCTATAGATAGAGAAGAGACCCACAGCTCAGTATTCAAAGATCAGAATCCTTTTCCTTTTATTTTCATGCTACACATTGTCCTGCCGTCTGCTGGCCATTTATCACAGTAAAGCCCCAGTTCAGCATCTCATCATTGCTCAGCCTCACTCCTTGATACCTATCTTCCTTGGGGTCTGCCATCAGCCAAAAAAGCAGGTGTCTTATCCCCTTGCTGGATCACCATACAGTCAGCATCCCACAGGCACTGCAGGCACATAGAAGCAAGCAGATAGTCACTGGCTCCCCAGTTTCATGCTAGGTGATGCAGTGACACTGTAGAGATGGCTAGGCTATAGTTCGTAAGTATAGTCAAGTGTCTTGCACTAAAAGACAAAAGACTAAGAGAGCTAAAACATACTGTAATTTTCACAATATTGCAGTGGGCTGTATGGTATAATTTCAAAGTTTGCTCTGTCTACAAAGAGAACCAAGTCAGATGATAAAAAAAAAAAGCAAACCAAAAAAAACCCCAAACAAAACGTGGGAGTGGGCAATCTACCAAATGGGCACATGAACACCACTGTGGGCCCAAATGTGCATTTCAGAGAGAAAAAAATACCAAGAGAACAAAAGTGATGTTTTACAGTAGCGCTGTTGTTTCTGTTCCTCCAGCTGATTTCTTTGTGACTTCTTAAATTACCAGCAACATTGCATGTAGACGTACTCTTATTTTTTTCACACCAGTCTTTCTTACCTTTTTAGCTTTCAGACTCCTTTTATGACCATTTCAATCATGTGCTCTAGCTGGAGACCTATCATTGCCTAATAGCCATGGGAGCTGTTTTCACATAAACTAGGCAAAAGTCCAGCATTCAACTTAGAAGTAGTTATTCTGACTGAGTTTGTGACCTGAAGGAGCTCACTGTGGCTCTGCTACTTGTACCTGCAGCTCTTAAGTCATTACAGGGCTGAAGACTATACCAAGCACAGAGCAAATTGGATGCAGTTTATCCCCCTTCATCCTACTTAGAGCTAAATGGAATAAACCAGCACAGAAGGAGTAAATGAGCCATGGCAAAACTGATCTTAGCCTCCACCCCCCTGATTTGGCAGCCAGGCACTAGGGCAGGAGACAAGATAATTCCTGTCAGCTCCAGCAGGCTCTGTAATGCGATTTGACAAATCGAATAGATAGCTCTTATTAATGCAACTAAATGAATTATTGTAAATGGGAGAGGTGGACATTGATCGGATTTCATGTATGCATTTTGCTTCGGAGGAGGGAAGAATGGCCTTAAATTCAAGCTGCTGCTTCTCCCTGAGGTAGGAAGTCACTGTAATGAATCAGTTCTGCAGTTTCAGTATCCCCAAACCACTCATTTAACACTAATATCAATAAAGACAAAAAGGAAATACAGAAGAGCACTGTGGATACAGAGCTATCAGTGTTCATACTTGGACATTCAACTGAATATTCAGGGCCAGCTTTTCTTAAATATGAATATCTGTTTTGCTTTCCTGGTGGTGGAATAGGACTGACAAGGATGAGTACATGTTGTCTATTGTATTGAATATCAAAATCCTGATGAAAGACTACATTCCTTAATAATAGCACTTCCTACATAAGCTGCTTAAATAATATATTTCATGGCACATAAGGTGCAAATCCATAGATATCTTCCCCAGAGAAAGCATTCAAGTCCAGGTCTCTGAAATCAGGCACAGCAATTCATAGTCTAAAGAAACATTAATATTCCCGCTGTGTTATCAGGGCTGGGACACATAAATAACCAAGTGTAAAACCTGGATATTTGATTTGAAAATATACTTTCTTACGTCTTCATATTTTCACAAATTAGATCTAGAAAGCTGCAGGGGAGCGTATGTTCTCCCCTTCTCTCTTGTCTATGCCAAAAATCCCACCATATAGATGTACACCGATGCTGGCTGAAGCGTAGTATGAAAGACCTTCTTGAAACCTTGTAATGTGGTGGACTTCTGGGAAAGCAACTCTTGGCTTCATAGAGCTATCTTTCAAGGAAGGACTAGCAACATATCCTGCTGAGCCTCTGAGCTGAATATGTGAGATTCTCTCAAGTGGCTCAGCTTTCTGCATCCTGCAGACTGGTGATGTGTTTTCTTTTGTTCCAATCAAATATAGCACTTTCCCTGTTCAGATGTGCAAAAATATTTGTAGGATATTTTTTATTCTTGCCAAACAGAGAGATTTAGTTTTATTTTTGCATTTATGTTGATTTCATTGATTCGGTTACCAGTGAGTAGCTGATTTAAAGTGGCAATTATTATTCAAGCTTTTTTTAAATCATTTTTCTAACATCATAGTGGAAGAGTCCTAGTGAAGACTTTTTCCCAAGTATGCCATGTACAAATGAAATTCATGTCTCACAAGTGTTAGGGAAAAAGTGTGCCTGCGAGTTCAAAATTACCTTAGATTTCTTTTACTAAAGGTGTTTGATTTGAAAGTATCTCATGCATCAGCTCATTGTTTTAAGGAAGATTGTCCACACACAAGAAGACAAACCCACTCTCTTACCAGTTTTGAAAGCTCTGGACAAGGTTGCACCTGAAAATCTTTCTCAACAATTTGCCAAACTGCCCCTTTAAAGACAGAAGTCCTGGTTGCAAAGAAGGGGGAATCACAGCTGTCAAAAAAACACATCCTCCTACTGCAGAGACCTCTGCTACTACTGACAGTCTCCATCAATCTGCAAGTTTCATCTAATTTCAGTAGAAAGTTGTGCAAGAAGCATAGGCAGTAAGTAACTCTGAGAAGAAAGCGTTAGTTTCCCTCTCTCTTCTTCTGCATTTCTGTGGAAGGATATTACAATGACCATTGAAATAAAGAAATTAGCAGGATTGTAGTGGGAAAGAAATCCTATTTTCTCAAAGTGGGTCCATGAAACCTTAGGGCTGCCCTGCTTCCACCCTGTTCTGTGTTTCTGATACAGAGATAACAGTTGTTACCCAGGCAAAGGCACACATCCCTCTCCCAATTTTGAGAAAAATGTGATCATTACCCAGCTATCTTTTGCAGAATGAGTTATTGATATCTGTTTGCTGATCCAATAAATAGTGCTGTAATATACCAGGGACCTTGGATTACTTCTGACTTCATCTCTGCTTTATGTACTATAAAGATGCCTATTCCCTCAACAACCAGTGCTAACAAACCTTCCTAAAATATTGCTGGGCAAATTGCATGGCCTCCCAAATTTAATTAACTGTTCAAGACAGCATATCTCAAATTAGTTTCTAAAATGGACCTGGGGCAAACACTGAAGCAGATGAATGACGGTGTTACTTACCACAGTAAGTCATCAGTTCATACAGCTTAACCTTTGCCTGCTCAGCTTGATGGTAACATGGAAATTCACTGTTCCTAAGGAGGGCATGAAGGGAAAATAAGAAAAAAGAAATCTGAACCTAGCCTCCTCTTCAGAAAGTCCCTACACCCCTAACTGTGATGAAGACAGATCCCAGCAAAGAAAGGATCTCTATGCCTCTTTCATATCAATACTCATTGGTCTGCTGCTCACTGCTGCCTGAAACACATCTGCCTTTAAGTACTCTGCATGTGTGTGTGTATGTGCATATGTTTATACATGTATAGATATGTATCTATATATATTTTAGCCTGGAAAAAAAGACCCTAAACCTTAAGAAACACTGTTGGAAAGAAGAAAAGAGAAGAGAAGAAAAGAGAAGAAAAGAAAAGACAAGAAAACAAGAAACGAAAAGAAAAGAAACAAAGAAAAGAAAAGAAAAGAAAAGAAAAGAAAAGAAAAGAAAAGAAAAGAAAAGAAAAGAAAAGAAAAGAAAAGAA
>WYDI02000117.1:0-22623 GCA_009867235.2 Psittacus erithacus
GGAAGGGAAGGGAAGGGAAGGGAAGGGAAGGGAAGGGAAGGGAAGGGAAGGGAAGGGAAGGGAAGGGAAGGGAAGAAAGTCCAATCATACAACAGATACTCTCAATTTCATTGCTTAGCTCCAAAGACAATGAATAGAGAGATACAAAGTTTGGAAAGCCTGATTCTCTCTCTGGCTAACCTGTTTTAGAGCAGTATTTTTGGAGTCAGGCAAATGCATGTTAGCCAAATGAAGATTTTGCTGTATGGCAATGTTCAGTGCCCTGGGAAGAAAAGGCGTTTGATTTCAGAAGATAAACATTTTCCTTTTTCCTTTCTCCATATCAGCTAGAGTTTAAAAGTTAATCCTTAAGCTTTTTATTAAGTGTTACCTTGTCTACACTGATCAAATGTTTCTCCAGTCCCACTGATACAGCCATTTTATTAAAGACTGGATGCTTTTCTTCTCTTTACTGGTTAGATAGTATCTCCATAATCCCTAGAACCATCTGTGTTGTACACAGTAGCCCTGATGGTAGCAGAGCTGACTGACTTTCTGCATCTCATGCCTTTTGATCTCACAACACAGGAACTTCAAATGTGACGCTGGGAGAAAGGGAGAGAGACACAGTCCAAATGAAAATTAATTTATCCTGCCCAAGTCCAGTCTTTCCCTGAGGCAGAGCAGCAGGATAATACAGAGACAAGCTCCCTTTTCCCAGAACCACATGAAACACAAATGGCAAAAGCCCTATGAAGTCACACAGTCCTTTGACTTACCACTGTAGAAATGTCCTTTACAATATATTGTACACTACAGTTTTAACTTACAGGGCCACTGAAGCAATCAACTTTCTACTTAGGAATTTATTCTACAATCTACTAGTTCTCCTTCTGAGGTAATAAAAGAATAATAATTTCAAAAGCTTGCCATCTGTCACATTTTAAAAGTCATATATAAAAAAATTGCATACAAAACTGCATTAAAATGTCATGGAGTAATACACTTGAAAGTTTAGAAATGTGGAAATTAATGCTACTCAACCTTATGCACATCTACATAGAATCACAGAATAGTTAGGTTTGGAAAGGACCTTAAGATCATCTAGTTCCAATCCCCCTGCCATGGGCAGGGACACCTCACACTAAACCATGTCACCCAAGGCTCTGTCCAACCTGGCCTTGAACACTGCCAGGGATGGAGCACTTATCACTTCCTAGGCAACCCATTCCAGTGCCTCACCACCTTCACAGTAAAGAACTTCTTCCTTATAGCTACATGATGATATATTATCTAGTTAAACAATTATATACTTTTTTGTCTCTACCTGACCCTGCCTCATTCAGAATGGACAGAACTCACTTAATGAGCTGACCATGACTGTTTTACCCTCTTATTATTTTTCAGGTTTTGGATTCCGGCACTACACATAAAACAAACTTTTCTGAAGACTGATCTCCTTAAAGGCTTTCCTTCTGGTACTCTTCACAATGCCAATTGGATGTTTCACACACACTATGCTCAAGGCAACCTTGGGAGCTGCCAGGAGTGTGGTTAATTCCATCTGACAGCGAAAGAACAGAGGCATGGAGCTCTCCCAAAGTTTGGGTGCTCAGTCTGAATCTCCGGATTCTAAATCTTCAAAATATTCAGATTTACACAATACTGGATCCACCCTGTATGTAGCTGCTACTGCATCAATTACAGTGCATTGTGTGTAATGCTTATGGAAATCAAAGCACATGTCCCAGGTCATGGTCTAGAAACCAAGGGATGAAAGCAAAGAGAATCAGTGCAAAGTCCTGTTTTAAAATGCTGATAGACTAACATCCCAGACTCCACAGATTTGCCCCAGTCCATTTACGGGCTTCTACAGCTTCATGCTCCCTGTACAATATCTAAGAGCAAACTTTCTGATTCACAAACCCTCAGTTGAACCTATTTCACATTGCATGAAATGAATATGCGTTTGCTGAAGTAGAGTAACAGAAAAAGCTTCAGACTTAACCAGTGAGCACTTATGGGTAAAACATACATAAACCAAGGGAGCTGAGTTCCGATCCTACTTCAGGTGTATGGTTTAACTATTTTAGTCAGAATGGAGCAAATTCAGCAGGAATCACTGAGATTTTCCAGCCAAAGAATGCCGTTCATTAAAGTTATTACAGTAAAGCGGTTGGTTAAATAATTTAAGCCAAATTTCCCACACCCACATGCATGTTCTAGAGACTGCAATTCTGGAAAAATACTGGTGGCAGTGCCTTTGGCAGTGGCACTCTGTTGTGCAAAGTTTAATCTAATAGGTAAGCTCTGAAACAGATACGTAATCAAAAAAGACAGTCAGAAGAATGGCAATTTGTGAATCTTGACAGCATTTAGTTCTGAGATAGATAGGCAGTTATTCAGCATTGTCAAGACTTAAGAGACTTAGCGAGAGTAGGAAAATTACTGGCACAGGCATAGGTATTGGTGAGGTACCCCACTCAAGTCCCCCGCTAAAGGTGTGGAAAAGAGGTGAAGTTCAACATGATGGTCAGGTTGACATCAGCCTGTCCCACTGCATTTGAATTTATTGCACAACACTGTTAATGGTTCAGTGTAAGCAATACATTTTTTGTGTATGCCTTTGTGCTGCTACTCTGTTTTCGTGGAATCAAATTCTCTACAAATCCTAACTGTGTATGTGAGAGCCAGATCAGAACAGGACCAAACTTTTGACTTCTGATATAAATATGACTATTTTTGGACTGGGAACTGTCTATCAGACAGCAAAAGCAGTGTGCATCAAGTAGGTACCAGTGTGGAACACCACCATATTGTATTTATATACTGTAATATGTTGTAACATATGTGCATTAATTTAATGCTAATGCATATCTGGCGTCAGTTGTCTTAGCATGAATTGGACCCTTCCCAGATTTCTGATGAGGTGCAATCATTCCCTAAAGGAGATCATACTGTCACGTTGTTATTATGAACGTAATCTGCATAGAGCAAACTGGCATGGATAGCATGAGCTGCAGACACATGTACACCTGGCCATCACTGGAAGCAATATACAGCAAGAGGCCTTGGAATCTCAGGTCCAGTGCCAACCTTTAACTATAAAGTGTGTGCTTGTGCTTTAATGGCAAGAGACTTTGATGCTTTGTTCCCCACCTGCTCCAAGCTTCATTCTATGTGTCATCCTTCTCAGCCTACCTCTGCCTTTCACCTGGTTGCTCCTAAGACAGATCACTTCACTAGTCCCACAAATGCTCTAATTTCTCATCCTACTCCTGGTCCTTTTGCATAGCCAAACCTCCTCCACTCTTCTGCACTGCTGCCTACTGCGACATCTTCTTGTCGCTCATCCAGTAGACTTGTCAAATAGTCTTATTTTCTCATAGCTCAGTTATATTTTCCTTTTCTTCCACCCTAGCTTTCCAGTTGTCTTCTATACCCTGTGCATGTTCCAGTTATCTCCTTCACACTCACACTCCATTTCTACTCACACCCCACTTATACACGCACCCCACTTATATTCTCACCCCACTTATGCTGCCTGAGCATTTGCTGCTCTCCCACTGACACTGAACCTTCTTTTCAATCCTATTTCTCCTTTTTTCAAATTTCACCAATTCCTTGACTGCTCTCTAAACTTCTTCGGAGCTCAGGGGTTTTTTGTCTTGCCTGAAGACATTTAAGTAACTCTGACAGGAGCTCCATGCCAAACTCCTGATTTTGCTCCCCACTCTCAATCTAAGTTCCTCACTGCCACCCACTTTCCCAGTGTCTGTTTCAGCTCTGCTTTCTCCCATGTGCATCTGAACTGGTTAGCTTAGTCTTGCAAATCAGTGGATCAAGAGGCAGAAAGATAACTGGAGAAACATGCAACCTACCTGGTATGGTTGTGTAAACTATACACAATCACAGAAGCCCAGAGCTGTAATGTCAGGAAGAAATCCTGCTCTGCTGTGCATTCAGAAAAAATGACACTTTCAGGTCATTTATATGCTGGAATTTTAAGACATGTGAGCTGTCTGCATTGACTTATCACGTGTGTGTGTGTTTTTATGTATAAAGAAGTTGCTCCTCGCTAAATGCCAAATCCAACTCCAGGCCAAGAACTGCTGGAGTTTCTAAGCAAAAAAATAGTTCCAATAATATACATTCTTTCCAAACTTCCTCTAAGATGATCTTCATCTTGAAAAGAAAAGAAAAAAAAAGTTACTTGTTTATAAGAGCCTGAAACATTCTTCTCAGCATTGTACCAATATCATCCGCATAGAAAAAAAAGCAAGTTAAAGGGAAAAAACCCCTAACAATCTGTTAATGCCTCCCACAGAGATCTATCATCTGAAGATTGAAACTTGAAGATCAAACCAGAGAACTGGGTATAAGAAAAACCTTCCCTAATGTGCTGCAGGAGTAACTTCTTATCTTTTCAATGGACCAGCTAGTAGCATGGGAGTATGGTGAACACTCAAAACAATGAAAACCAATTTAAAGCATAAACACTGGGAAAATAAAAACCAAGTCATTATTGTCTTTGATTTGCTTTACCCCATTCATGTAAATTTAACACACAAACAATGGCAGACACGAAAGTTCTGCTCGAATAGAATGAATCGTGTGCAGAAGGAAGTATGTGAGATATCTTACATCCACAGACATGTTTATCTAGCATTTTTCTACCTCTGTAAGGGATATACTAGGCTATTTTAAAGCAGTAATTTTGCCTGTTTCCCTTGTAAATTATAAGTGTGGTGGGTTGTGGTTTTTTTGGTTTGTTTTTTTTTTTTTCTCCACAAATTTTAATTAAATATAACAAGAAAAATAGCAATTGGGTTAAATAATGTGCTGGGAATAAAACTACTCAGTAGTCAAAGATAAATAATAATGTCAGGCCTAAAATGCTAATGACATGATATGAGTGCAATGATCAGCTGATTAGCCATTTAATTTCTCATTTGAAATCAAATTTACATACCTAACTTATCAATTCAGATGTGACAGTAACATTAAAATTAAATATGTGGTTTGGTATTCCAGCAAATGACAGCCATTGGTTAAATAGCAATAATACTAGCCTTTGGGACAAACATCTAGAACACATTGCATAATTCATTTCATTTGCAAATGAACAAAGCCTAGTGCTGAATGCCCCTGCTTTCCTACAAATATTCACAAACGAGCTTATTGTTAACTCCAGAGACTGAAAGATGGTGGCTGCACAAATAAGTCCCATTTATAATATATGTCAAAACCCAACTTCACAAGCAGAAAAGTATTGCCCAGACAGCACAGCTGCACCCCAGAGAAGACAGATGCTTCAGACGTGGTCTGTACAGACCTTCTCACAAGACGTGTTAGATTTCCACACCCCAATCTTCCTAGCAACTAATAACTTGTAGGACTACACTCTCAAGAAGGAAATATGAGTTTTTCAAGCCTTTTAATGAGAAACAACCCCACTGCCTGAAAATTAATGGCTTCTATAATATTTACTTCATTATTTTTCAGAAAAACGGCCGCTGTGGGGCACACATCCATAAGATTTGGTTTAATATCTCCTTTGCCGCTGATGCTGTTGAGTGGCTTCGGGGATACCAAGAGTAAAATTTTTTGACAAAAAATTAAGATACCTCTTTTAATGCATGTTTTTGTACTGCTAATGAATGCATTGTTGATTAGGACCATGTGTCTGAAATAGCTATACTTTATAACAACTTTTCCACTATAAATTCCTATTTATAAATCTGAGAACTGAGACACATTACAATCCATCATGGATGGCTTATCACTGCTTTATAAATATGGATAAGAAATGGTAAGGAAAAGTAAAAAATGTCTTTTTTTTTTTTTTTTTTTTTAATCTTTTTAACCAGGAGAATAGGGTTGGACTTCCCCACAGACAAGTTACCTTTTCTTCCATTTTTTAATTTGTGACAAAGACACTTGCCTGGAATGTTAATCCACAGAGGAGAGAGAAAAGAAAGAGGAAAGCCTGGCAGGTTGGGACTCTATCTGCTACTGCACATTTGGAATGATGGAAACACAGCCTAAGGAGATGTAGAAGCAAATCGCACTGCAAGCTGCGTAGCAAAACTTGCATGTAGAAATCACATAGCTATAAAGCTTATTATATAGGGCTGTCTTTGCTAACAGCAGGTGTATATATGTATATAACGCCCAGGTATATACAAGGATGGAGAAAATATTCTTTGCCCTGTGATGTTTAAGGCTTTTAATCACTTCTTACCGTGGTTATTTGTCCCATCTGCACAGCAATATGTTGTGCGTCAACTTGTGAAAACTATAGGAGATCACCACCTACATAAATGAGAACATAAATGGGAACATTTATGGACTGAAAAAATAGACTGAAATGCTGCATTAGTTTTGCCTTTATTCCTCAGTGAGTTTCACATACCTGTTTTCCCAGAATTTACAGTTTTCCAGCATAGAACACTTCTTCTATTGTCAGTTTCACAAGCAGCCTGCAGTTTCAGAGACAAGTTCTGTTATAAGCTTATTTCCTTTCACTCCTTAGTTCTTAACAAAACCCCCAACTTTTCTATCTGTCAAATATTGACATGCCATAAAAATCAGCCTGGTGGATGTGGACATTAAAGTGCTTCAAAGTGCTCCACTTTTCTAGCACATACTTATCTCAAAATGGTGTATATACATTCTATTTGCAGTAAAAGAGAAAACCTGGCTTTGCACAGGCATGGAGGATTAAAGGAAACGTTGCAAAATAGAAAGTGAAGCTGCCTAAATTGTGCAGAATATCCTGCCTTCCGGGCTCTGCACCAGCCTTCTCTTAATAGCAGACTTCTGCTTTTGGCAGCAATTTAGAGGATAATTTCATGAAGAAAAGTGCTGTTACAAAACAGGAGGACTAATGTATTTTGAACTCTATATTGCTTTTGGAGAATATTACACAGGACATGGCTTTATCTCCCTGACTCCCCCTCTGAACAAAGTTTTGTGCAAAGAATGCATACTCTGATAGTCAGCTCCTCACCTAACCTCCCTGAGGGGCATCAATTAGCAAATCTGAAGATTATAGTGAAAGAGTGAATGTTGGTCGAATATATTTCATCACAACAGAGTTAAATTTGGCAGCCATGTTGTCCTTTCATTGAAAGATAAGGGAGGAGCATGCTCTTTATTTTCAGGAATACTCAAATTGTAAAAGTTTGTGAACACTGGTTCTTTTGCTAAATTAGAACTCAGTGGGCACATTGAAACTTTGACAGCCAGATGACTAGCCTCTTTTTCCAGCTTTCACTGGCACAGTAAGCAACCAAGTTGTCACCACAGCATAAAAGAGCCATGGTTGCTCCTATGCCATGCCTTCACTCCAACGCTAAGCCACCAGAAATTGCTGAAGAGTCACTCCGTTCATCCGCTCCCCGGTAGCCCTCATGGCACTTCTGGAGAAGGCAGACATATGTGGAACAGCAGCCCTGCAGCTACTTTAATGTGTTTCACAGACACAGGCTGGCATTTGTTATGTGAGGTTCAGGGATATATTGCAGTGTCTTAATGCCTCTTCCTTCTACTTCAAATGTGCTTTAAGCACTGTTCAACTATCCCAGAAAGTCAAGGCCAAACTGCAAACTATTAGTTACTGCCTGCAGCATAAGCTAGCCGCAAGCAGTACAGAAGGAACAGCTTAGTCTTGGGATTATATTGCCACAGCTCTGTATTCAAATGGGTTTTGTACCAAAAGGTGTTTTTTTCCTTTGTTTGTTAACTAAATCTTTTGTTATATAGATCTGCCAATGCAGCTTTTCTAATAAATAAAAAGCCCATGATGATTTTGAAAACAGAACCTAATATAATTCTATACAAGGTAACTTGTATTTCTTGCAGCAGCAAAGAAATGACACCTTCATATTTATTAGTAATAGCAGGTAACATTACCATTCTCAGTGAGTGCTATCAGATGATTTCCAGAGAGATAAGCATAACTGTTAATGAACCCTCACAACAAACAGCGGTAGAAAGCAGCATCCAGAAAGTGACTGATTTCTTCAAGGTACTGTAATGAATCAATGTAATTTCTTCTGTTAGATTTCTGGATCCCTGGTACCCAGACGTGGAAGTGGGCATCATTTTATTCCACTGCAAGATCAGAAATATTGTGGTGAACTCTGGTTGAAGGACAGAACAGTTCCTTGGTGTATTAACTGAGAAACAGATGACCAACACAGCCATATCCTTTCTTAATGCCCAGGATCCTCACACTTTCTAAGCCAGCCCTATTTGCATCAGTTAAAATCCTCATCAAAGTCATAACACAACCCAACTTCCTGTTTTTTTATTTAATTTTATATGTTTGTTAAACAGCAGTGAGGCTAAAAATGACTTTGTTGGTCACTGATTTTCTTCCCACATATCTGTATGACCACAGGATTCATGTGCTCCCATTTCCTGTTTTAACCTTATTGCCTTTTATTTTGGTAGTATCCAGCTGGCTGCTCATGTTTTAATTTGTCCTGGGGTTTTGGCAGTTTTTGTCTGTCTTGTGTTGACACCTGTCATTGGTGGTACCTCACTGGCCATGAGTCAGGATGGAGGGAGACTTCCTCAGACTCAGTGCAAGTGATCAGGGAGTTGGATTCCATATGTGAGCTGATGGTACTGATAGGAATGACTTGCAAAGTGATTTCTGCGGGTTTTTTTTTTGCAACGTAACTACATCTGCTCACAGGAGGAGGAAGCAGCTCGGGAGATAACACTGATGGATTAGTGGAATGAGAAACTTGTTCCAAATACAGCTTTGTTTCTGATCCTGTTTGTCACACTTGAATGAAAAGAAGGTAGGAAAACATTATCCTTCATCACAGCTACTACAGGTGGGCAAATCACACACTAGGTTTAGGCCTTGTTATAAACTTGTCACTAATCAAATATCACTATAATTCCCTTATCATTATCAGTATGCTTCTCATTTTCTGTTTCTTCATTTTACCTAATCCATCTTATTTTTGTATTTTCTTTTAGTTCAGTTCCAGCTCCTCTTTCTAATGTGCAACCATTCTCCTCACAATTAAATGACATGCCAAATGCAAAACTGCAGGAAAAGTGAGGATCCAAAGTGTCAGAGAACAGCCACTTCCCCACGCCTGCAGCACTCTGCTGCTCCTGGTTTAGTGGCAGTGCCTACAGTAACTGCCTTCTTGCACTTGTCTGTGACTTGTGATTTCTTTTGCATAACCACAATAGGGAACACCCACACAGAGCCATCAGTGAGTTCAGCAACGGCAGCAGTGATTTCGTCAGTTCTGATGAAATAGGTTGCTTTGGGGAAAAAGGCCCCACCTCAAAACTCAGGCCCACTACCTGACTCAGGCCCACTACCTGACTCAGGCTTAATTGTTCAGTGTTATGTTTTCAAGGACTATTTATATTCATTTTGGAGAGAAATTTTCTTGCATAGCCTGTTGAGCAGATAGAAAATATTCTGAGAGTCTGCAAAACAATTTGATTTTAAGGAATTATTGAGTCTTTGCAGATTTTAGGGAATCAAATTCATTATAATCTGCTGATGGCAGATTTATACGGAATAAGGAAGACTGAATATCACAACAGCTAGATAACTGCCATGCCAAATACTTTTCTGCCTTTCCTATCACACAGTACCCTACCTACCTCAAATGAAATTTAAATGAATTCATAAAAATATAATTACTGGAGGAACTCTGAGAAATATGGATATAAATTACCAAGACATCAGCACATGACTTGCAGCCAGGCTGCAAAAAAAGAGAACGAGTACAACTGATGGTTTAAAAACTCTTATCTAGGCCTTTCAGTTTTCTAAGTGTAGGACTTATATGAAAATTCAGTCCATAAAGACTGTGAACTTTTAATGATTAGGCTATTTTCTTTAAGAATTGGAGCCACATACTTTCCTACTCTCTACTAAAGTCTCATACATGAAAGCTAAAGGTTTAGCTCATGGGTTTGTGAACATATTGCTGTATTCCTTTGAAATCATCACAGTAAGTAAAGCGCCACTTTATCTTCAGGAGCAGCTTAGAGACAAGGGGCAAAGTTAACATAATTCCTCCTGAATCCATCACTTCACTTTATCTAAAGAGCCAGTTGATGTACAATGAAAGTGGCAAGCTTTTAAGAAATTGGAATTCTTTATTATCCTTTTGCTAACTTGCTTTAACTTCTAAACAACCTCATGTAGAGACACAAAATTGCATAAAACACCTAGAATACAGCATAAGACATTATGCATCATTCCACTTGACTATCCCTTTGAAAATAAAGTAAATTTATGTAATGCATTTATTCCCTGGACTGACTGATATACAAAAGGTTGCAAGTTCCAATTTAATTTACTTGATAATAAACTTTAGCAGGGGCACAATCTGTAAGGCTCAAAGAGGAAATTAGCATGTCACTTTCTGGACAAGATAATATTTACTAAATGTGTGGGTATCTTTTTTATTCTCCTCATTCACTGGCTTTTTCACCTCTATTCTCAGGCCTTTAAACCAAGAGAGGAACATGAATGCTTATCCACAAACACACCTTGGTATTTCTCATTTCTCATATAAATCAACAACTTGTAACAAGAGACAAAGCTGGAAATATTTTTCAAGATCCATGCCCTCAATTAACACCATTCCAGCAGCATCCATGCTAGGATGGATTTCTTCCTGCACTTCTCTTAATGTGATCCAGAATCACAAACCTGGGATGTACAAAGCTGCACAATCCTTCTCCCAGTGCTTTCATTTGGCCTTTCAGTGACACTCTCCAAAAATCTCTATTTGCATTTTGTCTTTGTTATCCCTTGTAGCAATGGACAGAAAGAACTTCTTGAGGTTGTGGTTTAGAAACTACTAAATCCCGAGTTTGGTCTGTCAGTGTTCATAGGCTTGGAATGCAGCTTTTTCACAACTCAACCTGCAACTGTAGCTTGTGCTCTCTGCGTGGATACTTCCAGCGCAGCCGCTGAAACCAAAGGATTAAAGACGAGAGGTTCAGCACCTACATTTCAGGAAGCTTTTGCTGGGCCAGAAGTTTTTCACTATGTAACTAAGACCATGGCAGCTGAGGCACTTCAAAATACAACTACCTCTAAATAAAACAATTTTCAAATTTTTCCTAAAAAATATTTTACAAGGTTCTTACTATTTCAAAACTTCATGGCTCTGTGACTGTTTCCAAATAGAGAGTTGATTGCTTTGGCTAAGATTTGAATTGTCTTCCTTGCAGTAATGTCCAACAATAATTAGGGAAAGCATCCTTAGCGCGTGACTTCACCTGTGGAATGGTTTTGCTAGCTTGGTGATTGCTGTTCTAAATAGACAAAACATTTTTTGTTTAAGACAGCCTTAGCTGCAGAGGCCATGTGCTGCTCCACACAGAGGAAGGAACTGAATTGTGCTCTTTCTTTTTCCTGAGGACCTCTGAAACCTTTTCTGGCTCAACTGGCAATTAATTTGTTGAACTGAAATTCATTAAGTGCTCAAATTGCAAACACACAGCTGAGTGTTAACAGTATGTCAATCCTATTTTGCTGCTTTATGCAACAAAATAAATTTCCAGTTGAACTCAGTAGGACGAGTCACACTGCCTAAGGTGGTGATTTCTAAACTCAAAGGACTGAGTCAGATTCCTTTATAACCAATATTCCTCCAAAAGGGCAAAATATTGAGAATGAAGTTGAGCTAAAATACTGATTAAACTGTGAGTTCTGGATTATTTACTGGAGTATGTGGCTACCTGTCCTGTTAATCCAGATGTCTAAGTGAAGAGCCTAAATCCAGTATGACTGCACACAAATGACAGTCAGCTGGGATAAATGCCTGTGCACATATGGTCATGGTCTGGCATGAGATTTACATACTATCTATCTCCTCCAAATTTTCAAGGACCAGCAAAAGCTCACCGGATGCTGCAATGACCATGGCACTTTCCCAGGCTCAGACCCTTCTGTTAGGGTAAACCAGTTCTAGGATACCCTGCCCTTCACAGAGAAAACACACATTTCCCTGACTCCCACCTGCTTTCTTGGGATGGTTTGCATAGCAGCACTGCGTGCCGTCTCTAAGAAAGGCAAGAGGAATGGACCAGGGTCTTATAGGGCTGCCAGCCTCAACTCAGTCCCTGGAAATATCAGAAAGCCTGTCATTCTGGGATGCATTTCCAAACAAAAAGTTTAAATTTAAGTCCCTCTAATCAGTGGGGATTTACCAGGCACAAACGACATTCAGGAAACCTGCGTGTCTCCTACAACAAAATAACAAAGTGGAGGCCTGTGGATATGATATACCTCAGTGTTAGGGAAGCTTTTGACTTCATACCCCACAGGATTTTCATTTGGCAGCTGAGGAATTAATTGTGGATTAGAAGAAATGATGGTTAAATGGACTGAAAATCGCCTGTACCTCTGTTCTCAGAGTGGCAATGAGTGGCTCAGCATCTTCTTGATGGCCAGCAATGAGCAGATCACACCAAGGGCTATATTTTCTCATATTATTCGATGTCTTAATGACCTAGGTCATGACCTGGGACGTACCACCTGCAAATCTGGGATGCATCACCGGCAGTGATGCTACATTAGGGGGAGACTTGTGCAACTAATGGCAGAACTTGAATCCACATGGGCTCTGATAGACTTGAGAACTTGGCCAACAGAAACACTATTAAGTCCAGCAAGGAGAAAAACAAACTTCTGTTCTTGGGACAGTGGAAGCTGACACATTCTTAAAGGATGAGTAATAGTTCTGCTGATAAGAGGAGTAATGATGGACTGTAGGCTGAATACACCCTGTCACTGTGAATAAGGCAAACCTAGATCAGGCTATGTTGAGAGAAGCTGCATAAAGATATGGGGATGTTGTTATTCCCCTCTGCCTGGAGCTTGTGAGGCTGCATGTGGAAAAGTAAATCAAGTTTTGGACCACCTATTGCAGAAGTTTATATGCCTGGAACACAAGGAAATGTTGAGAGGTCCTTAGTCTGCTGAAGTATTTGCCTGCTAATTGATATTACACAGCAACCGAATTACTGGAACATGCTATATTTCAGAAGTTTGGCCTTTTAACTTTAGTCTAATAGCAGGTCTAGTAGCACCCTACAACTGTTTGAAGGGTAAGTGGTAAAACCATGACTTAGGGAGGTTAAGGTAGCAATTAGGAAAAACTTTGCACTAGAAGGAAAAACTTTGCACTAGAAGGAAAAACACTGCAATGCAGCCCTGTGTCAAGCTGTGCAGATGAACTTTGAAATCTCCATGTTTGGGGGTTTTAAAGATGCGGTTACACAAAGCCATGGCTGACCTGACCTAGTCTGAGCAACAGTCCTGTCTTTTTTGGGGAGAAATTAGTCTAAATGACCTCCAGAAGTCTTTTTAAAATGTTCTGTAAGAAGCAGTTTTACATTTACCCTACATTGCTCTACACTGAGTAGAGATTTCTGAATCTACACCATGAATTCTGACTGCTCCAGAGGATTTGAAGATTAAGAGCTTGGAAAATACCTTTTCCATGGTTGTCTGGAAATCTTTAGCTCTGTCTCCTTTGCATGCAGAATGTATATATTATCAAGACTTGGCTCCTGTGGTGAAAGTGCTATGAACTGTAGCTGTCCATGCAAATTTGTATGCAAATTAACATTACACAGACAGCCTAATTACTGGAACATCCTATATTTCAGAAGTTTGGCCTTTTAACTTAACTGTGGAGTACCTTGCTATAACAAACCCAGCATTTACTATCAATCAGGAGTGTTTGAACTACATACCTCTCAAACAGACATCATGCAGCATGCTTGCTCATAAGCAGATGATATTGAAGGAGAAGACTGTTGCTCCACGGAATAGTACAGAAGAATCAAGTCCAAAAATAGTCATTTTGGGTTTCTCCTACATTTAACACCCATACACAGAGGAGAAATGAGGAATGTGGAACCCTCCCCATGATGACTTTCACCATCGTCTCACCACAGTAGTGAGGCAGGTGTAAGGCAGGTGTAAACTGCAATTCCAGAGAGATCTGTATGCTTTTCTTCACACACCAGAAAATAAGGGAGTACAAGGGTCATGCTGATGAGATAAGATAATGTCATTGCCAATATGTTTTGAGTCCAGAGGAATGGTAGTGTACAGTCAGTTTATTTCTCTCATGACCCTTCCACAATAGTCACTTCTGCAGGAAGAAGCTAGGCATGGTTGATGCAGTTGGTACCAGAGACACTGATCAAGCTCCTGAGATAGTCTCTGAAGAACATTCCTAGACATTCATTAATTTTAACACACTGCAGAATCCTCCCAGTCAACATGCATTAATGAAGGCAATTAGTTATTTTAAATTATTCTCACTTCAGCCAAAACTGAACGCAGTTTCACTGGTCAACAATAAAATATATCCCTATCTAAGGATTTCCTACTTTCAAGTTCTGGGAAAAAAACCCCAAACCAACCCCAAACAAACAAAAAAAGAACAACAACAAAACAAAGCAAACAAGAAAAAAAATAATAAAAGGAAAAGGGAGGAAAATACCAGAAAAAAATTAAATATAACTTTACTAAAACGTCCTGTCCTGACTCAGGTTATAAACTGGTAAAGGAAAACAACACACATGATAGAAGAATGCCTTACTGTCAGAAGGTTTTATTTTTAAGACAAGAATTTACAGGGGGGTTGAATTAGAAGCAGGTACTCCCTTTTTGCGTTAATGCCAGAAAGCCTGCAGAATTTGGCACAAAAATAACAGAAATACAGTCAAAGAGAAAATATGCTTTAATTATTGTACCACCCTAAAAGCTGTATTTCTAGGCCACCAGGAAGCTCTACTTATGGATATGTTTGCTTTTCTTTTATATGGTGAGCCTTAATATTCTGCTTTATTATTTTCGTTCTCTAAACCCGCATCTGAGATAACTAGGAAATTAACTGCCTGCATGCCTGGGCCTTTGCAACTTGCCTCATACAGTTTCTCTCAGTGTTCCAGAGACCACTATAAAATTACTTATTCAGGCTGCAAAGTAAAGCATGAAAAGAGGAAAATAACACTGATAATTTAACTAGGGAGTCTGTCATGCTGTGTGTGCAAGCAGTAAAGGCAAAAGAGAGAGACGGGTTTGAAAGGCCACAGGCATTAGCCCAATCTGCCTCTCTCTTTCCCTCTTTCTTCTCCCAGGTTCTATATCCCCATTTCTATCCCTAGGCTGCCATTCCCATCTCCAGTTTACTCCTAAGACCACCTTCTTTCTTAATCTATTTGCCCGTGTCACGTAACACAGAACATTTGTCTAAAATATTGACACCTGCAGAAGAAGTTATACACAACTGATGGCTACCAGCTGGGAGTTTTGGATTATGGCTCATCTAAAGCCACTTTCCTAGTGCTGTTTTGGGGTCACTCCATGAGCTATGCGCGCAGGGCTGTGGTGGGCCATAGCTGCACTCCTCACCATCAGTCAAGGCAGTCAGAGAGGAACAGGCACAATCTATCTCTTCCTCTGCGTCCTCTACCATAAACCCTTGACACTTCCTTGGATCTCAGTTTATCCGATTTCCCAACACTCCTGTGATGAACAGGTAAACAGGTTTATTCCCTGTACTCAGTTGAAGCTCTGTGGTCCCCTTTATCTACTGTGATGATCTGGAAACCTCAGACCACCCTTACAATCTTGTTGAGCTTGGGAAGGTATAGAATTTGTCTTGTACCCTCTATGGTTGGAATTCCCAAACTGAATCTTCAAAGATACAGGAAGATACGACAAGCAGAGGAATTGCAGGGATAACAGTCTCCTGAAGGTTAATATCGCAGTGTAACTGTTGCCAGTTATTTATATATATTGCAATCCATATTGTTAGAGAACCAGTCTGAACTTTGACATTCACATCTCTCAAAATATTTGGTTTAAACAGGAACTTCATTTCTCCAAGTAACAGGCAAGCTGAGGCTTGATTTTTAAGTCCCGCTCTCTTCAGTGAATCCTACAGTAGAAACTCTTTTCTCCTGAACAAAACTGTTGCAGTATCATTTATAGAGTGGGACTCTGAATAGAGCTATGTCTAATAGCCAAGATGTTCTCAACACCCCACACAATTGTGTCAGACTTCTCAAGGATAAAATTTCCACTTTTTGATGATTTTTAGAAGAGTTAGGTCTTCTTTTGCCACAGAAATCACAAGCCTAAATTCATTGTTAGCCACTCTAACCATGAACTTTCTATAGACAACCATATTGTTCTAGAAATGGCACCATCATCCTCCCATAGCTCATCCTCTAAAATGTCACAATACTGGTTAGAATGGTTGAATCTTGATTTGATACTTTCTGTGAAAAACATCTACAGTGACATAATGAATGCATAGTCCTCTTCAAGCATGCATTTTGTTTCCATGTTTACAACTCATTGGCCTGTCAAGAGCCCAGACAGTTCTGCTGAGCTCTTTACTATTTCCATTAACAGCTGAACTTTCTGTTCTTTCCTACCTTATAGCTGAAAGAGCTTTGAAAAATCTGGCAGGCTGCTTGACATGCAGGTAGGTTTTTAAATTCTTCATTACAGTTTAAAAATCCCTACTGGGGAATGAATTTTCTGATCATTCAAACTCAAGCTAGTCAAGGAGTCTATTATATTGATGGCATCTTTCATTGCTTTAATATTCAAAAGGAACAATATACGACACCATTTAAGAATAACGTAGGGGGAATAAGCCCAGCAGCCAAGGCACGGAATGACACACTGCTCTGCAAAGAGCACAGTTTCAACCCTTAGCACTTCCTATGGCTGGAACTACTGCCACTGCTGAAAATTCAGTGCCTTGGGAGAAGAATTTTTCCTGTCCTATGACAGTATCTGCCCAATGAAAAAAATGACAGATTCTGGGTATACCTTCTTATGATCAGCATTAATTTTGACACCATTGTTCTACAGCAGAGTTTGGATAAATCCTCCAGGCACCAGAGAGAAATGACTTGGAGGGTTTCCTAACGAGAAAAAAGTTGGGGGACATTATCAGGAGGCCTCTCCTCCCTCTAAACAAGCACCCTCACAGCAGTAATTACAGCAGTGATTATGTCTTTCAATAAGGTAAGTAACATCAGTCAGAGACTAAACTATGGTCATAATGACTGTAATAAAGAAGTGAATACCATCTAAAACAATTCATAGACATTGCAATACTTCAAATTTTATCAAAATTGTGTAAACATATAGCAGCAGCCAAAAAATCTCAACCCTAAACTCAAAAGCATACACAGAAAAATCCCTAAACTATCAGTGGGGTTAGAGACAGTGAGGAATCTGTCTATGCAATCTTAATTAATTTTGTTTGATTTTATGAACTCCGTTTATTACTATGACCTTTGGTTTGCTTTAAAACTTTTTTTTTATGATAGAAAAAGGCAGTATCTTTGAATCTGAAACAGGAACATCAAAGACTGTCATCAAAGAGACAGGCTTTTCAAGAAGAACAAAAAGAAACGAGTCACCAACCACATCAGAGGGCTGAGCTGAGCAAGTGAAGGACTGGAAAGACACACTCTCCCTAAGGATGCTGAAATGCAACCCAGCAATGGTGATGATACAAGAAGGAGGACTTTGCTGTCAGATACTAGTTTTTGTACACATTAGTAAATCTCAGCTGTCTGCAAGCAAAGCTACTGCAGGTTGAAGAGAGATTTAGTAAAGCAAACTAGTTTCTGCCTTTTATTTGGCTGAAGAATTAAACCAAGGAACCTATTTCAGTGAGTGCTGAGTAGTGCATGCAAGGGGTTTGCAGTTACTCTGCAGTGGTGTCAGGTCCAACACTAATATTGAGAGCCAGAGAAATGCTCTATAGCCTTTCAGAAAGGGGTCACAGGAAATGAACATCATTTTATCTCTCAGAAGTGTGCCTTGCATGCCAAAACTAGACATCGTATTTATGCTTCTGCTCTGGCCATACAGAATTCAGTGTCCTAGTTGTCCTTTGGCAAAAAAGAGTCCTATACCATGCCTATACAGCTTCATTTCAGAGTGCTGTTTCCTGACACTGAGAAAAATATGCTTTGCTTTCTAGCAAAATGCAAAGCTTTTCATAGGCCAGCAGATGACTATTACTTTCAATCTTTATTGGCCTGGGCTCGATTATGACCATCAATATAGTTCGGAAAAGGCCCCTAAATCTTGCACCCATTCTGATTGCTCTTCCCCTCCTCTGCTGTTTCTATTTCAGCATCTGCTTTTAATTTTTCTTTTCCCAAACAGCTATCCATTTCCTTCTCTCCCTCTAGACAGCTGCCCAGATTTAATATAAGCTATTCATTGCACCACTCATTGCCTGTCCTTTTCTCCCCCCCATCACTGGAACTGTTGGCAAAACAGTTTCCTGGGAGAGGTAACAGGTTATTATTTAGTTCTTGTTCAGACTCATGGATGTAGGATACAAAAATGCTCTCTCCTTTCTCCTGTTCAGTTATACTTATGTCCATCTTCCCAGTTCTTGAATCTTGCCCAGCTCCATTCTTCCTTTCTTTCCAGTGCCTACCTCTGTCATCACTCCTAAATTTGCCTCCCATTCTCTTTTGTCGCTGAGCAGAAGCTTGCTCATTTTATTCTCCTTAATGCCTCCTCCCTTCAAGTAACTTCCCACTCTCTTGTTTTCATTCCCTTCCAGATCTTCTGTTTCAAATTAATTGTTCCCAGTTCTAGCTCTCACCTTTGCCCTCTGCTTTGTCTTCTCCTTCACACACCTCCTACCCCCAGTTCTTCATGCCTCTGTGTTTTGGTCCCACCTCTTCCCATTAGTGAGAAAAATGACATTTTCTAGCATAGCTTAGGGCTTTTCAGGAGCCAGTAGATGAGAGATGTTTCTTGGACGAGGAGATACAGTGCCAAGTCCAGGCCATTGGCAGAAACAGGTCAAGAGCAAGTGAGAATTTTGCTACCAGATTTATAATTTACAGCTGAATATAAACACATGGAGTTTAGGCCAGCTGTAGCTGACTTTTACAAAAAAAAAAAGCAAGAGACTTTGTCTTTCAAAACAATATAATACCCTGTTAAGTTACAATTTTTGGCTCCAAGGCTTGGAAGTGATAATGTTTTGTCAGTGTCCTGGTTTCGGTTGGGATAGAGTTAATTTTCTTCTTAGTAGCTGATGCAGTGCTGTGTTTTGGCTTTGGTTTGAGAGCAATGCTGATAACACACTGATGTTTTAGTTGTTGCTAAGTAATGCTTACCCTGATCAAGGACTTTTGAGTCTCTCATGCACTGCCAGTAAGGAGTGGCACAAGAAGCCTGGAGAAAGCAGAGACAGGACAACTGACCCAAACTAGCCAAAGGGGTATTTCATACCACAGCACATCATGCCCATTATATAAACTGGGGGGAGTCACCTGGAAGGGACTGATCACTGCTCAGGCTGGTCTGGGTACTGGTCAGCAAGTGGTGAACTATTTGTATTTTCCCTTTTTAACATGGGAAAAGCATTCTTTTTTTAGTAATCGCAGTTCTGGAAACACCTTAAACATTCACAAACAAATAAATGATGCATCCAAGCAGGAAAAACACTATTCTGAACCATTCAAGTTGTTAAATGTTACAGGCAGTTAATATCAGGATCTCACAGGACAGCATGCAGGGCCTTCTTAGACCAATGGGTGCACCTTTTAGAGTGACAATGATTGCCTGTAGTAGGGAGTTGAATATAATCCTTGTAAATTTAGTACAATATTTCAAATGCTTTTTCTGAAAGCACAAGTCTTCAGAGGTTGTAGGCTGTACATCTCACCAGTCTGTGTTCTCATCATGACAAATCCTTCAAGTTAAGTGACATTACACTCAGCCTGCACTAAACAGTGCTGGTGATTCACTAGACTGCAGTCTTCCTTTTAAGTCTGTGCTGAGCCAATATCTGATAGGGGTTTATAAAAGAGCACCCTGATGATGCAGGTCTAATCCTTTGATGGGGTCTACTGTTCGATGTGACCCCTTTTTGATCTCTTAACACTCATAGCAAATTTTCTGAAAGCCACAGTTTGCCTCTTAACCTGGATATCTTGGACAAATTTCAGCTCAGGAACAACACGCTGAAAACTCAAATCCCCAGGGAGCTTCAGTGGTAGAAACCAAGCCACTGTTTAAACTGCTTATTATTTATGAAGACTTTGAGCAGTCATCCTCTACACCAGAGGTAACAACCTCTGGTGATTCCATCCATTACTGGGTATGCATTATACATCTGTTCTCCACATCTTAGGGATGTTATGAAAAATGATTATTTCAGTTATTGTGAGGCACTGCAGACTTTTATGTAAGATGGCAATGTAAGTGTAAAGTATTACTGCATTGTTTGCAATGTTATTATTACATTGTTTTTTGGGTGGGGTTTTTGATTGCTTGTCTTTTCTTTTTGTTGTTTCATTTTTTAAGTAGAGCCTCCATCTAGCTCCACACTAGTTTAAAAATGCAGTTCATAGGGACCTAGAAAGGAATTCTTTCCATAGGCTGAGAAAACAGTGCTAAAATATTTCCATTTGTCAATGTGACATTTAAGTTCATAATCACTTGACTAGCTAGAAAGCAACATTGAGAGAAGCTTGTTTCCTCTTTTGTATGAAATAAACAAAACCTATAAACCATATTTAGAAAATAGAGTTGTAAAATGTCTTTTGGGAAAAAAAGAAAAAAAATAAAGAGAACAGAGCTTGCTAGAATCTTTAAAGGAGACCAGTCTTCAAGAATGAGAATGAGTCATCCATAATCACAGATCACATCTTGTAAGCAGTTCTTTGTCAGGTGTGTATGTTTAATTTCCTGCTGGGTTTTTAATTCTGCAAGATAATGGGGGAAAAAAGGAAAGATAATTGAGTTACGAGAATTGCTTTGTTCTCCTCCCTTCCCTCTCCCATTTGGATTTTTGTCTGTTACAGTGCCAGAGAAAGGCTGCTTATATTGGCAGTGCTAAGTTCAGACTATTTACAGTGTTTTTACTTTTCCTCTACTGGAATTCCGACAGAATTTTCTTTCTTTTTTCCTTTTTTTTTTAATCCTTTTTTTTTTTTTTTTTTTTTAATAAACCATTGTCCTAAAAGGCAATGGAACAAGTCTTCTGCATCAGGGCTCCAGTGCAAGCTGAACATCTGCTACAGCCTCTGGCCATTTTAAAGCTTTGAATCACACAGTGCAGCGAACAACTGCAAACAAGTGTGCGGCAGCAGAAAGCTGGACCCTTCCAGAGCTGTTACAAAGGCATGGTGGAGATAGATGTAAGTTTGGAGGGGTTTGGTAAAAGTGTCCCCACAACTACCAGCTAGGGAAAAGTCAGGAAAGGTGGGTTCTCTCCCTTCCTCATGCTGCACTAAAATGTGTTAATAAGGAGTATTATGTACCTCTTAGACCTCTTGCATCTTCTACTTTAGAGTAACTACCTCTCTAAAAAAGGAACATATTGAGGTATTTGTGCTGTTAATAAGTTTTCTTTTGATCCTGCAAAGACATAGAATTTTCGCAGCTGTCAGAAATGATTCACTGTTAGAAGAATTGGTCTTTCAACGTGGTCCATGACCTGGACATGGTCCATGACTGTGGCAGTTCTCCATATTCCCAATATGAACAACAAGGACTCAGACTGTAGCTGCTGGGACAGCCCTGAAGAGAGAGTATTTTCCTTGTAACAAGCTTTTCAATAACTTCAATTATGGTCTACAAATCGAGGTATTTCTGAATTGTTGTAGGTTCTTTGCTCTTAATTGAAGTTTTACTGCTCCAAAAGAGGTGTCTGGAATCTGGATCTCTTTCACACAATGCACAAATGGAAAAACACACAGCAGCCTGTATGAATTTAAACCACTGTTCTAAATACTCCTAAAGGCATCTAGCTCCCATTTGCTTACCTGAGCAGGCGCCTGTCAGAACATCAGGGTGAATAATCCTCTGGTAAGTGCTAAGTAGGCTGCTATTTTTTCAAGCAGAAAGAGCTATTCGTTTCCCTCCCCCACACTGCCATCCAAGAAACGTGGTTTTCATAAGAGCAAAATGGAGACCCTATTTCAAATCTTTATAAAAGCACACACAGAGAATGGAAAAAAAAAACCAACAACCAAAAATCAATACAAGCCCCTTTGGCAGCTGAGATTAGATCTTTCATAATGCTGTGCCAATCTCACCAAGCATCACGTACCTTACCTTCTGTGCCTTTTCACTTCTTTTTGTCCCTTTGCCTGTGGAATAAAAGACAGTCTTGGGTTTGGGTTTTGCATTTTTGCATTTTTGCTTTTTTGCCTTTTTTTTTTTTTCCTTTGGTCAAGTAGTCATATGACTTAGGAATTTTTATTAATAATCAAAAAAAGCCATGTCCCAGATCAGTGGCTGGTATCCCTTTTTAGTGAAATGCTCCCACTCCAGGTGTTCCTAATTCAAATAGGTTGCCAGGGAGCAAGTTTTTGGTTATATCCTAAACAAACTAAATCAGCAGCTTTCATGAAAGCTCACTGCAAAGGAAGATGCAGAGAGCAGGCAGGAAAGTTTGCTTGATAGGGTTCTGTGAGACTGGCTAAGGGAACAGGATTTTGAGACCTTTCCCTTTCCTTTCCTTCCTTTTTCCTTTCCCTTTCCTTTCCTTTCCTTTCCTTTCCTTTCCTTTCCTTTCCTTTCCTTTCCTTTCCTTTCCTTTCCTTTCC
>WYDI02000118.1:0-45260 GCA_009867235.2 Psittacus erithacus
ATTCTTATTGGTGGTAGCAGCAGTGGTTTGTGTTATACCTTAGTTACTGGACTGTTCTTATCTCAACCTGTGGGAGTCATATTCTTTTGGCTCTCCTCCCCATTCCTCTGGGAGCAGAGGGAGGAAGGGGGGAGGTGACTGAGCGGGCTGCGTGGCAGGCCTTAAACCACAACAGTGCCATATAAAACTTGTTGACAAGAGATTAAATGCACAGAACTTTCACACTGGTTAGCCATTATAGGAATAATTAATTATAATTATTCCCTTTCATGCCAAAAAGCTTATTATACATGCTTCATTGGATAGATAATCTGAATTGGTTTACCAAATGTTAAATGTCTATTTAGGGCTATATCTTTAATTTGAAGATTTGTTATAAAGTATCAGGAAATCTATTTATATCAAGGAAGTATTTATAAGCATTCGTTTTGCAAGGATTCTCATGGAAGTTTTCCAAGTGATTATTGGATGTTTCCAGACAAAAACGTTTTTTCCCCCGCAATGAAGGGATATAGCTAAGACACTGTGAACTGTTCAAATAAGAAATATATGATGTTCATGAAGGAAGGAAGCTGCGTGAAAAGGAAAGGAACAAATCATCTTTCTAAAACAGGAAACATCGTTTTGAGACACAACACCAACAGAGAAATCAGTCTCTTACTGTTTTCAGACACTTTTGCTCCTTCAGGTGGGTAAAGGTCCCCCCCAGTTTCTCCTTGGAGTAGCTGATCCTGTTGCTGGGTAATTCTCCCCGATCCTCTGGTTTTTAATTCTCCCCCCCCTTTTCTTTTCCCCCCCCCTTATGGAAAAAGTGCCTTCCAGGTCTTTCTTCAGACTACCAAAATCAGTGATTAAGTGGCATAACTTCTCTATGAGTGAATTTCAACAGTAGACAAAAAGATGTGCCAGCCATTATACAGTATTGATTTATCCATGCAGGAATATGAGATAGGTCCCCATGCAAAACCTGGGAGAGTAGAGGGATTAATGGACACGTCTCTAAATTATTGCTTGGTTTCATCTTTTATTGAAATTGTAATAAAGTGTAAGGTGGAAACCAAAGCCTGGGAATGATGGTGGTTTTTTAAATTTTTTAAAATTTTTAAATGATGGTGGGTTTAGCTGTGGTTTCATTGTCAGTCCAGGATGAAGCCTGACTGTACCAAGCGGCCTGTGACAGAGATTTGGGTTACTTCCATTAGGACCTCCTGCGTTGAGCAGTTGTATTGAATCTTGATTCTGTTGTTGGTTTGTATTTAAGATTATTTTTATGCATAATATAGGATCAACCCTGTTACCAGTCCTCAGCAGACTTGTCAAAAGAATTTTTAGTTTCACTTATAGGCAACCTGGTTAAATGCCATTGGTTTAGAGGTTTCCTTCTGTCCTCAGAGGTATCCAATTAGTAGTGCAAGGCATTTAACACCTGTCAGTTAACTGTGGCTTTACTGACCTACCATCAAAATTTTAGCAGAATCTCTTTTTGAATCTACTACCAAGTTTCCCAATTTTCATGAAAACATTAGGAAGAAGTAGGGTAAGGACTTTGCTGCCTGTATCAGTAGATTCAACTGCTGTTTCATGCTGGTTCCTTGAACTTCAGATGTTATTAAGTGGCCTTCACTTCTTTGATTTATATGTGACTTTAGAACACAACTTTTTGCATAAATCTAGGTTTTAGTTCTGTGCTTTATTTTAGATATGTTTTCTTGGTAATGGAAAACTGTGGTGGTGCACTGTGGAGAACAGCAGCATAAAAGAATCAACTCGCAGTGATTTCAACATTTCACTTCTTTGAACCATCTGTTGACTGCATGCTATATAGCAATTTTGCTTTGAAATGTGAGATTTCAGTCTATAATTATTGCTGATGTGGAAAGTAATTTAAATTAATTTGAAAATAATATTAATGATTTTTCAGATAAATAAGCTGAATAACAGGAAAAATGAATACTATTTTTCGTCATCATGTGGTTCTTTTAGTTGTATTTGGTTTCTCAGTTTTATTTGTTATGCTTTTCAAATTATACTAGTAAAATATATAAACCAAAAACGTTAAATGATAGTTTCCTTAAAAAAAGATAAAAAATTGAAATTCACAAGTAAGAGCCAAGCTCTTTTCTTAGTCAATAGAGCTATATAATTGTTTATAATGTATTTATGTTCATTTGTTTGTCAACTAAAAGGACCCATGTCGTAAGTTTTACATTTATTTCCAAATTGTTATGGTTAGGGAGTGTTCAGACAGTGAAAATTATGTGTGCATACGCAAAATATACAATATATATACACAAAATATTCAATATATATGCAATGTATATAATATTTACATACAATAATGTGATACTAGCAGAGGACATACAGATTATATTGGTAAACAGAAGTAACAATTCAACAAATTTTTCATTTTTTGCACTTATACTTGCAATTTTTTGTTATATTTGGGCTAGTATTTTCCTTACTAAGAAACTGATATTGTCAGAAAGAATTATTCAAAAGATTCATCAGTCCAAGTAATATTAACACATTTAATTTCTCATGAACCTGTATTCTAATAATAATCTGAAAAAAAAAAAAACAAAACCCCAAAACCGACATAATAGGAGCCCAGTCCTTATCATTGTATTTCTAATTGCGAATCCAGAAATGCAGTCCCTCAGCTTCTTTTATATTAAGCACTGCTTATGCGTAAGAAGGCATCCCTCCATGGCCAGTAATCTGGCTATTTACCTTTACTGCGTGTATATATGTCACAAATAACAACAGCAGATCCTTATAGTGTAATTGCTTTTATATCTCTTTGTATAAATGACTTTCAGCAGTGATTACCTCTTGGCAATTGAGTCTACTTCTTAGTTGGGCCAAAGTATCAGAAAATTTGTAAATCAGATTTTAGTGCATTGGAGGTAATTAAATCACTAGATATAAATGACAGATTAAAATTGGTGGTTTACTGCAGTTTTATTTTGCTGGCTATGTATCACTTGAAAGGATGAATATGGGAACTGTGGACAGTCTTGCTACTGCTTTATGTTGCCAGTAGTTATTAGAGGTCCCTTCCTTTTGCTGTCTCCTGTCCCCACTCCCCTGAACTGCAGCAGATCCCTTCCCTTCAGATACATTATGGCCTTTTTCAGAGGGAGGGAGCCTAAGCACGTCAGTGGAGAACAAGAAAGAAGCAACAGGAACCTCTTAAGCAGTATTTTGGCTGAAGAATACATTTGGGGAACCAAATTCACATAGGGGCAGATAACACAGATTAGATTTTCTGAAAGAAGGTGGATCACACCACTCTTGTTTAGCTCCTCTTGGGTGCTACACTGAATGAGATGGAGCATGGTGTGACCTGTGCTTCTCTTATCTCTCCATTTATTTCTTCCTTACAAAATAATGTGTCTAAAACAGAAAATATAGTAAGGGGTGAAGCTTTAGTGGAAGTGTTTTTATGTTTTTTGTGGGTTTTATATGTATATTTATATATATGCATGCCATCTATCCTTCTTTGGAATTTTAAGGGAAACTGTAAATGGTTCTTCTCTAGTGATTGCAAAAGTGTTAAACATCTCACTCCATGTGTTCATAACCTAATGTAATGTGAAAGGTCCAGATACTCCGGAACAAAAACTCAGTTGCACTCTTGTGACAGCAGTGGGACTGGTTTCCACAGTCTGTAATACTCTAATAATGGAAGGTAATATCGACCGAAATGTTATACCTAAGAGGATCGCTCTTTCTTTTTTTCAGTTATCAGTGGAAAGTAACCAAATACCAGTATGAGGTCTGTAGAGATGATCAGTTTAGTTTAAAGGTCTCAGAATTGATTTGGAGAAGGCATTTCAGCATATTCATGAAGTTTTCTAGTTGTTCATCTTTGTAAAATGTGTTTTAATATAATTCTTATTCCTTCTTTCTTTTTTTTTCTTCTTTCTTTTTCCTTCCATCCATCCATTATCACGTATTGTGTTCTCGATTACAGTCTGTGTAATCATTACCACCGTGTGAAGGCAATTCCCCACATCACCAGGTACAGTGTCACATGTTCCTGGAAACATGTATGTGTGCTTTCAAACCGTTTCATTGTTGTACATCATAGCAAATTTCTTTTAGATTAACCTCTTTACTTCCTCTCTTCCTTTTCCACTGGATGTGAGCTAACATTTCTGCACAAAAATAATTTTTAAAATTAATTAATATTTTTAAAAAATTAATCTAAAGCTGTGGATCAAAGAGGTACTGTCTTTCTTATGGGCTAGAAAGCAATACTACGCAGATTTTTGACGGTCCATAGGTCATGACCTGGACCCTGTAATCTTCTTAGCGGATTAACATCTGCTACAAAGTTTCATATTTCTAAAAATCCCTAAACTGCATTGTTCAGTTAGGTTTGTTTTTTATTCGTAATTGTGAACGGTTTATATTAAATGCTTGATACTCAGCTGTATTTTTTACATCTGTAATGATAAACACTGATGAGTAAAGTAGCACTTTGTCATTCCTTATTGTTCTAGTTCTATGTATCCAAACTGTCATTCATCAGTGTTTATGTGGCTTTCAGAAATAATGTTATGTACAGATTGCTATATGCGTTTGCCACCTCAGTTTTTGGGGGGTTTTATTGGTTTTGGGTTTTTTGGTTGGTTTTTTTTTTGTTTGGTTGGTTGGTTTGGTTTGTTTTTGAGAAAGAAGCAAGATCCTGTAGATGCTCATTTACATGCAAATTAATATAAGTTTCTAATGATGTTTCTGAACATCACTAGCTCGTAGCTTGATTTCTTTTCCACTTTGGTAGAAGAAAAATTCATTAAAGAGCTGCTGCAAGTAAACTGTTGTTAATGATAGTGGAAAACCATGTCTTTACAACCTGTTTTTTAGGAATTCAAATTAATGTAATTAATGAAATATGAGTTCATAAGCTTATGCAAATTTATTATACATTTTAAACATTCTATATTTATATACATTTATTATGCAAGTCCTTTTCATGTGACATTTGTTTTGGAACAACGTAGAGTCCTTATGACTTCCCAACCTGCAGTGTACCTGGAGGTATAACTTTTTCTGAATTAAAAAAAAGGATCTTGAAAATTAAAACACGACCATTTCTAGGCTCTTAAGACATCTCTCAGCTTTTCCATTCTTATCTTCAGTGTCTCTGCTACAACTTTAACAGCATAATAATTTTTCTATGTAAACATAATTAGCTTAATAATTAGTTCCTCTTTTGCTAGGACAGTAAGAGCCGTTTTGTCCGTCCCTTCAAATTCAGACTGTAAAATACTGATAAATATTAGGAAGTCAAAAAGGGGAGCAGCAAGTACTTTTTAAAAAGTAATACTTTGAAATAACTGGATTTATGCATATAGCTTTTTATTGTATTGAGTGATAACATTTAAAGCTGCTAAGCTTCAGATCAGTACCTCATTCACAAGCTTACATATTAATATTCAGGAAGTATATTGCCATAAATAAGACGTGGTCCCTAAATAGCTGCAAGCTGCATGCAGCTTTGTAGCATGCAAACTGCAAGGTGTGTCATTGTGAGGGCAACCTTAAATGAACTATCATTGCTTCCTTGTTATGTTCCAACCTGTATAATTACATTACCTTAATGGATTTCCCCTACTTATTAGTAAGGTAAAAGATGTGGGTTATAAAATTAGCAGTTAATTGCCTCGGTTAAGCCAATGGATAAGGATCATGGTTCAGTTATGGTAATCATGTGAGTTAATAGCTTTGTTATAGTACTGCTGTAGAATCGCATTTAGCAAAAGCATAGATGTAATTTGATTTAAAATAATTAAAAATTGATTTGTTTAGAACAGTGAGCTTCTTAGAGAGGTAAGAACTAGAAACATTTTGATAACTGGAGGTACATGTAATGGTTGGGTGAATAATTGCACCACCGAGTCTGATCCCACTGCTGGGCTATGTGATTTTGCAGAATTCTTGTATTCAAATTAATACAGACAATTCTGCATTATAAACAATATTTGTGTCACAGAATCACACAGTATACCTGTCATGTACTTGAAAGAACATTAAAATCTGTGAATTCACACATTCCACTTTTACTAGGGTTTTGTAATCTCAAGATCTCAAGAAGTTCATGGAGCAACTTTTTGATTTATGAGGACCATATAATTCCAGCACCGATTTGATTTTTTATTTTTTTTTAACTTTTTTTAAGTGTTACCGTTAGTCTGTTGGTCAAAGTTCAGTTAATTACAGGCATTGAAAATCATCTGGAAAGCGAAGATATATGATAATGGACGAGGAGAACAGGATCTGAATGCAATATGCAGGTCTGTATTTTGCTTCTGAGAACAAACACCTTAGCTGATCTTGTAGCATTGCTTACAACAGTAATAAAATCTACAAAATATTTCTACCTATTTTCTGCATTATATGTTGATAGCAAAAAAGTAGCAAAATTTACCCTAAAGTGTTATTGTACTGTATTGATCATGAATTTGCAGTGATTAAGGAAAAAAAAAGTTGTGTTTAACCACTGTTATTTAAATTCCAACCCTGGTAATCTAAGCCTTCTCCAATTAAGTTAGTTAAAATTATACTATTTATCACAAATATCCTATAGAATTGGAAAGCACTTTTTGATATAATCAGTATAAATGAGTCTATGCAAGAGGTGCTATTGTATCTGGCCTATGCTACTGAATGTGGTTTTTTGTATCTTTTCAATTGTAAAGCCTTTGATGATATCTTGGCAATTTTACCTACCTCACTGAGATTCTATGGATATGGCTATTGGAATTTAAATATCCTACACTTTTATCAGTGCTGCTTTTATTTTGTTTCTAAGACATATAATAAATACATTTGTTCATAAGAATCGAATGCCATGCTATTAATACTGCACTTCATTAAACAGTATATTGTTGATATTTCAGGTTATATACAGATATTATTCTGTGATGAAATAGTGAGATTTCAAAGCGTTTTTTTCAGACAGATCATTAAAATATGCCAGAGGATTTTCTTTTGAGGCTGTTTCGGATTTATGCAGAACATATTAAATTCTTAAAAAAAGAAGCCCCCAAAGACTTAAGTTAAAGGATATCTCTGTAGTTCCACTCACGAAGCAGCTGAAACTCTATACAGTTATAATTTTATGGAAAACCGAGAAAACAAGTCTACCTGTAATTTTATTTAATAAAGAAAATATTACTTGAGTTTCTCTGAAAATGTGCTTGTGGGTGAATTTGAAATGCACAGGGAGTATGAATGCTTAATGAAATTAAGTGCAGACACTGAATCATGGTGATCAGATGATCTCTGTTGACAAGTAGTATCCTTTAAAAACACTAATTTTTGTAACTCAGAGTGTTAGTCCCTTTCGTTTCACATTTCATTGAAACAATTCATTTTAGGCATACCACTGTAATGGACAAATGCCAGAGGATAGAAGCAAAGGGCACCATGTTTCAGTAAATCAAACAATAGATAAATGATATTCAAAGTCAATTTAAATGTCAGTCTTGTTTTCAAGTCTAGTCAGAGACCTTTGGAGATCATAATTGGTGTTTGTCAGCACAGGCTGGGAAGAGGAACATGGCCCCATTTGTTGGGTACATGCTGCTGCCCTGTGCTGCTGCAGTTGGGTCAGCTGAACTTCATCTAGCTTTTGACTCTCTTGCTGTTTTTTACAGTTCTAATTTCAAGCAGTTTATTAAAAGAGGGTAAATTTTTTATGTCTCAATGTATTCCTGTGAGCCTTTGATAATTGGAATAATCACTTTTTCCATTCCCACTCTTCGAAGCTATTTAAGGAGATAATGCAGTAGGCTGAGGCAGTGAATGGTTTCTTCTTTCCAGCCATATGTCTGTCATGTAGTATAACTGCAATCAAAGCTAGGCAGCATGCCAATTACTACTTCCAGAATCTGTCCCTCCCACAGAAGTTATTTATGCATACTGCTAAGTAGCCATTGAAATTTTTTTCTGTTTGAGGAGGACAACTCACATGCACGACACCACAGGAGGTCTTAAAGTATGGGCAAGGACATCTATGTCCAAGGCCCAAGTCCTCCTCCTTCTTTGGGGGACATTCTGGCTTTCTGTAAGAATTTACATTTTAAGAATAATGTCATGGGTGTTTGTGGCTTGCAGCTTCAGGTCATTTCCAGAAGGAGGGGTGAGTGAGTTCAGGCAGGAGCAATAAGAATAAAACTTCATTTCAGGAAAATGTACTGCCTTCTACTATTCTCACCACTCACAATATTCACAGAGTGCTGATGGGCCTTTGCAATTGTCTGTATTTAGGGCTTTCAAAAATAGCAATTCCATCTTATTTTGGCTTTGTTTCATTCTTAAACATAATTAATTTTTTTTGTTTTAAATATTTCATCCAGGAAAACACGTGCTTCAGCTAGCTTGTCTAACCAAGCCTGCTCGTCTTCCTGAAGGATTTTAATGTATATTTATCATGGAATCATTTGGGGTTTAAAAAACTCTTAACAAGTTGCTGAGAAGTCAATGAGAGTTGTAACAGGTAAATGTGGTCAAATGCATTTGTCAGAAATTAACTGAGGAATATGACAGGGAGCAACCATGATGGAGAAAAAAAATGTTACTGGTAATCCACTTGACCTGCATAGGATAAAAAAGATTGTAAGCATAAGGAGCAAAACTGAACTTGTTTTTGTATCATGGCCATAGGTATTTTAAGGTAGAATCAAGGTTCCAGCACTCCTACTGTTTACTGTCTTATTTCTTCCAGCTCTACTCCTCTCTTTGGTTGCATGTAGCTCAAGTGGCCAGACTCACTTTAAATGCAGTTTCTTGTTTTCGTCAATTGCTGGTCTTTGTAATGCTAGTTTAGGACTAATGCAATTTTTGCATCTTCGGGAGTATTCTTTTAATATGTATATAGAGACTTAGATTAAGAATATGCAAAGAACCATAGAGGAATATTATTTAGGTCTAAATGGGAGTTCAGCCAAGATGCCAGGATTAAAAGACAGGAAAAAGACCAAAATAGAGTGTTGTAACAGCACTGTGGGCATCAGTACTACTACTCCATGCAAATCTGTCTTAGTAGGCTTAGAAGTCAAGACCAGATTGGATTGGTTGTTTTTTATCAGGATTGTAAAGCAGTCTTTTATGGGGAGCAGAAAAGAAAGGCAAACATAATGGTATAATTTTAAAGATTTACTGAACTGTGCAAATTTACATTGAAAGCTGTAGATTTACAGGGCACTTAGCAGTAAAGAATGCAGTGGGAATGGCTAGTTTTTTCAAATATTCAGCATTTTTTTAAGCTGTTGAGTCAACCAAGTTCTTAAGAGAATGTTCTGAGCTCTTAAAAGGACAGTGAAAATGTTGCTTTTGTGTGAAGCAAAATATGCTGAGATATAAACAAAAATGTAATATGAAATAAATACGATAGGCTATTTATTAGAAAAATGAGAAAGAATCACTTTCAGTATGGAGCAACTGCATTATACACAGCAGTGGTACTGAAACCATACAGTTCTCAAATTAGGTTTACTCTTTCAGATCAGAAAAATGAGTTGAAAGTGTGTTGGGAAATGTAAAATTTTCCTTGGGAGCCTAATGGCTTATTTGCATAAAATATAAAACAGTCAAACAATCCTGAGACTGGCTTTTAAACTATACACCAAGGAAACCATATACTTCACACTTGCATTGTTTTAACAAAATCTTTAATTGACCTCACAGTGTGGTGGTGGTGTTAAAATGTGTGTGATATAGTTAGGTAATGAGATGAACTGTTTAGTAAGGCATTAAGAAATAAATAACAGATATGCTAATAAGCAGTGAATCAGTCTATACAGTGTAAAACAGGTGACAAAGTGTTCCGATGCACTACAGTGTGTCATTTTTTTAGTTAAATTCATGTTTCAATTTAAGAACAATGATAAGACATTAGTAAGAGTTGTATCAATTGTATTAATAGCTTACATCTTTATTAATATATGTGTGGGTAAATACAAAATATTTTATTACTGAAACTTGTTCTTTGCACTCTTGGGAGAAATTTAGAATTGGAGAGCCTGATGGCACACTGATCCTCTGTTAATTCTGGTACAAATGAACTTGTGCTTCTCTGTATTGTCATTTAGATATTTCAGGAAGTCAGATAATCTAAAGCCATAGACAAAGATTTCCTAAGACAATTCCAAAATCAAGCCATTGGAAACAAATGCCTAGTTTTTCCCTCCTCCATAGGAGACAGGTTCTTCATGCCTGTCTCTAACTCTTGGTTATTTATATGTATTTCTTTCCTCTTTTATATCACCTGGAGGGAAAAGTCATAGTTTTACACAGTTCAAACTTTGCCTTGCCCATTTGTTTTGTTGTAAAACACATAGAGGTCATGTACAGTTTCAAAAGAGCTCAGAAAGGTTTCACACCCATACAGGGATATATAAATTTGTAAGTAATTACACACTATTTTTTTGAATGCTAGAGTCAGAGGTGACACACTGAATATACACGCTAAACTTTCTAAACCTTCATAACTGAGTTGCAGTGAATTGGTGGTTTCTTTCTTACACATTCACAAAACCACCATGTCTCTTGATGCAATTTTCAGTTACAATAGCAAGTAAGGACTAGAAATAAAAATAAATTAACAAAGGAATATTAGAGACAAGAGACAAATTTTTGTTGCAAAGATAGCTGGGAAAGCTTCATCCAGATTTTAACCAGTGCTAATGCCAAAATGTCCAATGAGAAAATTTATGTCAAATACTGTGCTCAAGCACCTCTCTCAAAATTAGTCTTGATGGCAACACTGTGAAGACCTGGGGGAGTAATTTTGTAGCTATATAAAGTTGTTTATGGGTCTGTAATTAGACAGCAATCAGTCAGTGCTTGACATTTTAACACATCAACTGACTACAATGGCAAAGTACGAACTTCAACTGTAAATCCCTTATTACATTTCCAGTAAAACAGGATTACTGACTGTTATGACTGTCAACATGCATTTTATTTTAAATAGTAATCAGGAAAGTGATTGTAGTTAATTTTAGAAATATGCATCTTTCTTCTATCCTTTTTTTTTTTTTTCAGGTTTTTAGCTCTAGTATGATACAAATTAAGTAGAATGAGGTCACAGAGCTTTCTCCTTAGAAATACTACATAGGTCTGTGCCAGTTAAAATCTTCAGCTTCAATTATAAAGAAAAATTAAGATGTGCTCTGGAGTGAAACTACAATGGTGAAAGATTAATTAGCTAATATTTGTGAAGCTCCAAAGATAAATCAGGCTTTGCGATGTGTGTGTGTGTGTGTGTGTGTGTGTGTGTGTGTGTGTGTTAAATATTGCTGCAACAGGGTTGCTAAAATGCACAGCTGAAAGTCAGTTGGAGGGTTGAATTTTTTCCCGATTAATTCACATCATCTGAAATCTTCTGTATTGGGAGGGCTTTGCAACTAGGCAAGTGAACTTGCATGATAATCTCCGTGGCACTAGAGGATCAATACCACCCAATTAGTTTAGCCCACACTTTTCACAGTCTATTAGTGCCTCTACATGTCTCATCACACTAAATCCTTTGGGGGGAACTGAATAGTGAATCATTCTTCCTTTGCAGTTCCTTGTCTATGGTGGATGGATATTGAGTGTTTTGGGGGCAGTAATGACCAGTGAAGGAAAATTGCTTCTGTAAAGTGGCCTGTGCCTGGAGCTAAAATGTCCCTGCCTAAGTAGATCCCAAACTGTAGACTTCTAAATAGAATAGCTGCATCGGTGTGTGTGAACCTCTTAGTATACAAATCAGAAATGTCAGTTATATCAAGTAAAGTGTCAATCCAGTATAAACTCACTGTTTGACTCAAATAATCTTGACAAGGAAGCCTTATGTGGGTTCAGGTATGGCTGGACCTTACCTGGCATAAAGCCAGTGAAAAGACAAACTACATTTTCTTCTGTGTTGTGCATTCAGCCTAAGATAGGGTCTTGGACACTCATGTCAGGTGTTTACCAAATTTACATTACTAGAGGAACTGGGAGTCGTCATTGTTGTTAATAGTAACAGACCTAAAGCCAACCTGTTCAGACACCAAAAGGGGAATCTTAAGAATGGGACTTGGAGGTAACACCAAGCTTACACCAGCCATTTTGTTAGATGTGGATAATCAAGGTAAAAGAATAAGCCCCTTCTAAAAAGTCTGAAGCAGAATAAGTGTCGTTTCATTATACATATTTTAAATCTTCTCTTTTTTAAAAATAAATTATGCTCTTTCTTGGAAGACACTTTGTCAGTAGTATTTTGTCATTTTCATTTAGCAGGACATGCAAAAACTTCAAACTTTACCTAGTCCTTTCCTTTTTAACCATCTCTGGTATAAACAGATTCGACATGAAAGAGGCCTGGTTTCTCCATCTGATTTACGAGAAGCCCCGTAACATCATCTGCTTTGTTTTGTAAGATTTCTCATACCAGCAACTTCTTACAGGCAACTCTGGGATTTCAGTGCTTCCTAATCTTTTTTTCAGATCTACTTCCTTGCTCTTCAGCTACAAACCTGTGTCTGTCTTTTATTCAGACCTGAGGTTGAATAGGCCTTTGGGCAACCTGGTCTAGTGGAAGGTGTCCTTGGCCATGGCAGTGGTTGGAACTAGGTGATCTTTAAGGTCCTTTCCAACTGAAACCATTCTATTATTCTATGAGGGTGCCTCTTTTGCTACCATTGGTTTATCTGTCAAAGCAAGGTTTGAGTAGTAGCAGTCATAATAATAATTGGGACAGAGAATCTCTCCTCCCACTTAACAAATAGAAGCTCGAATCACTAGACAAAGAAACCATAAAAGGAATATGCATTTCTGGATATTAACCCAGCAATCGTTTTGTTTCTCAAAACCCAGAAACTTCATATTTTCAGTATTTTAATAAAATTTCTATAATCTAATTTATTTTGTTTACAGCTTTATAATGAGTCTGTCCCATAAATCTGAAGAAAAAATACTCTGAATTTTTCACTTACATATATCTAAGTAGTAGCAATCTATTCTGACAGTGATAACATTTTATATTTTTTTTGTAATTTCACTAGTGTATTGTAGCTGTTTACTGGATGTTTCACTATTGTTCTTGTGGCCATATTTTTAGCCTTATTATAGAATTTCCCAAAGGCATGTATTATTATTATCTTTGTGCTTCTACATTTACTTTGTATTTGAGTATTAGAGTCTCTGCCATTTAGCAGAATTCTGTCTCCTGTCTCATTCACACAATTGTGAAGGGAAGACTTGTTAGTTTTCTGGTCTATGAAAGAGGAAGAAACATCTGATATTGCTTCCAGATTTTGTTTAAACATCTCTTGTGCCTCCTTCTCAAAGAAGTGATACAAGACAATCAGAAAACATAATTTTGATTAATGCCTTCCTTAACTTTGGGGAATATTTTATTCAAGTATAGACCTGTATCTACTTCAGAATCTCTACTGGAATTTCTATCCCATCATGCAGCTCCAGTTTTAGGCACAAATAAGGAATGTATTGTAACTGAGGTTTAGAGGGCTGTTCCTTTACTGTGTGCATATGCACATGCTGCTTAGCATGCAGTGGGAAATATGTTTGCGCATCTCTTGGTGAGGCTAGAGCTCTGCTTCCTAACATGCTACCATTTACATTTTGATAGGAATTCAAATTGTAGTGGTAGTGAAACAGTTCTGGTTTATTTTTATGTCCAAAATACCATGTGAAGGCTTTGCAGAAAACCTTAGCCCCATGACAGTGTTGTACTACCCAGTGAAACCAGAGGAACTGCAAAACAGCTGGTCAGTAGTGTGTTCAGGAGGAATACTCTTCCTGTGATGGTGCCCTGCTCCTCTCTGAGGAACGATCAGAATTCCTCAAGCGAAGACTTGCACCTTCTATGCAAAACCAGCACAGCTTGGTTACAATTGTAGTTGTACACTACAGTGGTAGTGAATATTGTAAACTAGGACACTTGTGAATATTTCAGTTACTTTTCTGTTGGTGTCAGAGAAGGAAGCTCCAGGTAGCTGCATGATAAATAATGAAGACCTGTGATTTATTTACTATTTATACAGTCTGTGTTTGTCTGAAGTAAGAGTGTGAATGAAAAGTCCTCAGTCACCATAAAATTTTCCTTACCTCACCACAGATAAACCATTGCAGCAGTGTAGCTTTTTGCTCAAGGATGGTTTGCAAAATTTTAGTCACTAGTTCTCTCTGTGGAGCTGTGCAGTGCTGCCACACTCAGAAATGATGGAGATATACTGTCAAGCTTCTTTTGTGAAACAGATTGGAGAGTTCTGTCCTAATTCTGCTGTAAGGCCCGGGAATGCCTTCAAATGTAATGTGACTTAATATGCTGAATACGAGTTATATTCTGTGGTTTTCACATTTTTAAGAACTCTTGTTCTGATGCACAGTAAAAAATGGAACCATTTATCTGGTTTTTAATTATTAGTCAGAGAGATAGTGTAGTCTGATGTTATGGGAAGATGTGTTCATCTTCTCTGCTGGTAGAAAGGAAAGGGGATAGTTGAAGGATAAATTTATGATCAGGGAAATTCTGATTTCATCATTTCAGACAGGGAGCAGACTACTTTTCTGCTGGACACAAAGCCTCCGTCTTCCTGGAGCTGTATTATTTCATTTAAATAATCCACTGAAACTATCAATGTACATCTGTAACTGGCCATAACAGGCAAACTTGGGTGTGATCCTAGATTTTCTGATTTTTGTGTGAAAAAGTTATTGCATGCATGACTCCTGTTACTGGAATCCAGAGGAGGGATGTTTTCCAAAAACTCAGAAATACTAAGAAAAGTTATTCTACCTAATTTTACTTTTAAATAAATGCAGTAAGTTAATTCCAAATAAACATTTCTGTAGTTTTCACTTGCCTGTTAATAAAGATGGTATTTGCTGTTTCCCCCTAGTATTTTATTATAATTTTATTATACTCATAAGTTATGTCAAGAATATTTCTCTTCCCCTTCTTGTTATTCCTATACTTTTGCAACTATTTTGGGGCAATAATACATGGTCACAATGTAAATCAGCAGCTTCTGTTATCTACTGTGTTTAATATTTGAATTAGATTTATAGATTTTGATGGTAGTGTTGAGAGATGTAATGTAGGAATGTGGTTGGAGAGTGTTTTTCTCCGTATATGTTTGGATTTTACAACTTACATATTTGTAATAAAATTTTCTTGTAAACCTCTATTCATAATTGGGAGCTTGGATTCTTTAAGAAAGAAAAACTTCATGTTTTTTACCTAAGTTTGTGTTTTGTCACTTAGTTTCAGGTTAGTCAATTTTTTGATAGTAAATAACAGTCGTCATCATAGTAGTGCTTCAGCTGAATATCTTGGGACTGGATCTAAGCTCTTTAATATTTTTGCTTATTTTTCCTGGTTGCACTTCTTACTCAAAAGATATTTTGCTGCTGTAGGCTGATAGTTTGCAGTCTTTGATAGTACAGAGGACTTATAATTGCCTGGAAAGAGTCACTTCTTTTCAGTAGTTCTTAAGAACACATTTGTTATCGTTGTCACAATTACTACATGCTGGTGTTTCTTCTGGATAAAATAAATTTGGATCTTATGCTGATCTAAAGCTACAGTGCATATACTGCCACTCCACAAAGTGATGACTTTGTCAAGTGTTTTTCAATGCAGTTACTTTGAACTACTACTACTACTTTATTTTACAATAAATTTAGAAGTACATTTAGATTTACCATGTTAGCTGTTTGCACTGCCTAGAGCCACACAGATGTGATGGATGGCTGCAGCTGAAACAGGCTGCCTGAGTGGCAGGTCCTGGGGCATGTGTGGTGGCATGCAGGGAGGTGTTCTGATAAACACTGGTGGCACCTAGTGGGCAGAAAAGGTGGCAGATGAGAAGGGGTCACCAAAGTCTTACTGGCATGTAAACTCCCTGGGGAGATTGGCTGGCCATGTTTCCATCCCTTAGCACTGGCTCAAGAGAAAATGGTTTTCTCCCCATTAAATATTCTCTGTATTTCTAATGCAGTTCAGTTGCTACTGTCGTCCCTCTTAATTCATGCTTGCTGTATTCCCCGTGTCCCAAAGTCTTCATGACATTATACCGTAAATGCTTCAGCCTCTGTTAAAACTTAATGAGAAGCAAAACTGGCTTGAATTAAGCAGGTCTGACTATATCAATATTTTAGCAATGTAATTTATAACTATATGTAAAAAGAGACTTGTAATTCACAGGATTATCCACTGTTGTATAAGGAGGGGAAAAAAAATCTCATTATAACATTTTAATGCCTTTCAAGGCTTTCTGAAATTGAGTTCTCCCTTGGTTATACTTGCAATCAGAAGGATTTTTTTTAATATTTTTATTTTATTTCTGTTTCATCTCCAACCTTTGTAGAAAAGCCCTCTGGACCAGTGGAATGAAGCTGGGAGAAACTAGTAGGTAGTTCCTGAAATTAAGGACCAAATCATCATGCTACTCAATGTCTCTGGAAGGAACTAAGTTTGTAAAGGCTCCCTTGTTCCCTGAGATTTACTTGTAATGGTGGGCTTGCTTCTGTTTTCTGTCTTATTGAGAAGTTTTTTGTAGCACAGTAAGGCTAATTATTTCATCTCTTGTGCATGGCAAGGTCATGGCTAAAACATTTTCAGCAGTGTTTTCCTACCTCCCCTCAGCCCCTTGCTCAGGGGTTGTGACAAACCAAAAAAAAAGCCCAGCAAGCACTAAACGATTTGTGTTTGTGTGACAGTTGCTGTCCTAAGTTATATTTTGAACGTATAATACAACTTTTATGCAAGTTGTATACTTCTACCACAACAAGTATAACACTTGTCAGACAATAAGTGTGATATCCTTAAATTTGTAACATTTCTTTATTGTGTGTTTTCCTAGAGTTTATAGTATTTTGGAAAATACTTTCTCACACTCATGTAATCTGTCCAGAATTTTCACTAGTGTTATTGAAAAGTAATTTTAGTGAAAATGCCAAAGGGCACGTGTGCACCCAGAATTTTTTAATCTGGAGTCTGCCAGGTCTCGGCTTGATTACAGCCATCTTATCAAAATCTGATAAACTAGCAAAGAGGGAAAGCAAATTCTCTGCTTTTTCTTGTCTGAAAACATCAGTTGCTTGTGCTGTCCAGGGGGCCTCAATTGGGTTTATAGGGAACAAACAAAAAAACTACTGAGTTCAAAAGTTGAAAAAAGTAATCCCTTTCTTGGTTGTTTTTCATCCAGTTATTCCTCAATATTAAGCATGTTTTTAGAAGAGAGCTGTCCCACAACTGTTAATTCTTTGTGGCTTCAGAAAGCAGACACAAAACACTGTAGCACTGTACCCGTACTTCCAAACTGAGTAACGAAACTGTCACTACTTATGGCAATTGTTGTGGCATCTTGTGGCCATCTCTTGGCTTTCAACTTTGTGGTTCATTTACCATGGTTTTCAGGACTGACATTTCAGTGAAGGCGCAGTAGTCCTGGAAGGGCAGAAATTTTACACTCAAAAGAATAAATTTTTTTAAACTGGACTTAGGCAGAAGTTCTATGATGTCTACAGCATTGGTCTTCCATAGTTTGTAAGACAGCAGTTTGCCACTTGGCTGGGAACATGGGCAAGCTTATGAAATGCTTCTTACAAAGGCGCTTCCCCGACTGACCTTCAGACTGTATCAGGAGTACAATGGACATATTCTCATGAAACCTGCAACAAATTGCAAATTTTCACATTCAGATTTCTATTTCCATGCAACTACAATTGAAAAAACAAAACCCAAACTTGTTTACAAGTGCGATTGTCATCAAGCAGCATCTGCAATCCTATTAAGAATGAGATATAGTGATCATTATTTTTGCATGCAATTTGAAAAAAAAAAAAAAGAATAAATGAATACAATACGTTTCATTGCTTTGAAAACCTATTTCTATTGCAATTCACATCAGCTGTTTGCAAAGGAGGGATGTGATCTGAGCTCAGCACAGAAAGCTTCAATCCTGTCTCTGAGTCTTTCTCTCCAAAGTAAAAAGAATCTATGTGAACAGAATTTTCAGCAGGTGTGTGGAACTTGATGTCTCTCATTGCGTCTCTGGAAGTGCTTTGATTTGACGCAGTAGGCATGGAACAGTAAACAGCCATACAAAGTAGCATAACAAAAGCACAGTGTAAGATTCAGGTTTCTGATCTGGAGACTCAGTGATCCATTTTCCAACTTTAGTTCAGAAGGTATTATTCACAAGGTATTATAATAACAAGGTATTGTTTCTCCTGCCTGATTTCATTCTTAAGTTTCAATTTAAAATAAACCCATAAAAACATCACAGAGTTTGGCTGAGTACATCAGTTCTATTTATCAGAGTCACAACTTTTATAAAGTACTTCCTAGGGACTGTAAAATCTCTTTGTGGGCCAGCTCCCTTCTCCTACTCCTATGTTAATGAAAGAGCTGTGTTCTTGGATATTCTTTATCTTTCTCAACTGATAGCATGTCAGGTGAGAAAAACTATTAAAAATGGCATCTATGAATGAGTTAGTTATATCTACCCATCTGGAAGCTGCAGGACCAAAAATATTCCACATTATCAAGCTGCAGTTGTAATGATTATTTTAGGAACTAATGTTTTGTGGTCTACCAAAAGCAACTGCATTATGGACTTGGATTATTTTCAGTGTCTTGAGTTTTTGAACATTCACTTCTCCTTTATTGACCTATCCATTTTGTAGGATTGTTGTTACCTTATAAAATTACTAATTCTCTGTTCAGCAAGTAAGTATTAATGGTATTACTAATGAATATCTTTTTATGAGCTGAAAATCTGCTGTGTTGCAAGTTAGCATACTAGAATAATTTATAAGACAATTGACCATCTGCTAGTTTTATTCTATGATATTGGCTGGTCATATCAATAAAGGTAAATATTGCCTCCAATTGAAAAGGCTGTCATTCACAGTGTAATTAAATTTTTATTGTTTGTGCTCTATTAACAGACCCACAGCTTCTCTTAGAGCTTCTATTAAGAAAATAAGATCAATTACTCAGTGTAAGTGCTCTTATTTTTAATAAGAGAATGTTAAGCTATGAATCTTACATGCTGACAAGTGTGCTGTAATATCTTGGCTCTCTAGTAGTTGAATTAATAAACATACATTTGCTCATTTTGTCAGAGCAAGTTTATTGGTATAATGAAATAATGTTTTACTGATGAATGAAACTCTCAAAATCTTCGGCTTGATTAATTTCATAGCATGAAAATGAAGTGGATTTCTTTTATCAAACAGGTATTCTAAGGTGAATTTAATGGGAGGAGGGTGGCCAATAATACATTTCCATATAATTCTTTTCCTTGTTTTTATCGTGCAATTAACTCTCTGGAATATTGCAGTTGTAAGCTTTTTCAAGTTTTTAAAATGAGGTGGTCATATTTTCTATTTGATATTTTATGTGAATTGATTCCAGTTGTTCACAACACACTGAAATATTGCCAAAAATTGTGGAGTTAGTTCAGTTACATTTACCCCAAATTGTCTGTGTTGCAGATAGTTATTAAACATCAATAAAATATTGCATTTTATATTTTGAATGATGCATGCTATTTTCCCGGGTTCGAACTCCTTTAACGCAGAGCTAGAACAAAAGTGGATTTTCATGTCAAAGTACTAAAATGTTTCATGAGCCTTGGTTTGTACAGGTAAACCATGAGCACAGGTATTTTTTAGTACAATTCTATGATATATTTCATTAAGTAGTAATTCAAATTATTCCTCTGTATGTCATTTTCTCTCTCCCATTTCCTCAATCTGTTTCATATTTGGAGACCTGAAGAAGTTAAAGAACTCTAATTTATTAATTTTTTTTTCAGAACCCTAAAGGGAAGTTTGATTTTGTTACTCATTTCTGGGAACACCTGTGCACTGTGGAGTTTAATTGGGCTACAGCTGGTACCACTGTTGTATGGAGCAAGCAGGGATTTGCAGCCTGACTGAAAATCTTGACATTGTGTGTCATTGTCTGTTTCCTAAGCTGTTACTGTACTTACATATGTTAGAAGGGGTTCTAATTTTGAGAGGATTTCATTCTCTGTTGGCTGGTATAGGTGTAGGAAGATCAGCGCTATGAATGTTAAGCATGTTGCACAGTAGCACAGAGCAAGTCTGCTCAACAGCCACTGAATTTAACTTCTGTTTGGAGTAGTTAAGTGGACATCTTAAGAACACTCTAATGAGGAATTGCTTATCAGCATCTTAAAATCATGGAATAGTTAGGGTTGGAAAGGACCTTAATATCATCTTGTTCCAACCCCACTGCCATGGGCAGAGGTGCCTCACCCCAAGACCATGTCACCCAAGACTCTGTCCAGCCTGGCCTTGAACACTGCCAGGGATGGAGCATTTACCACTACTTTGGGTAACCTGTTCCAGTGTCTCAGCACCCTCACAATAAAGAACTTCTTCCTTGTATCTAACCTGAATTTCCCCTGTCTTTGGTTTAAACCCATTACCGCTTGTCCTATTGCTACAGTCCCTAATGAAGAGTCCCTCCCCAGCATCCCTGTAGCCTCCTTCAGATACTGGAAGGCTGTTATGAGGTCTCCACGCAGCCTTCTCTTCTCCAGGCTGAACAGCCGCAACTTTCTCAGCCTGTCTTCATACAGGAGGTGCTCCAGCCCTCTTATCATCCTCGTGGCCTCCTCTGGACTTGTTCCAACAGTTCCATGTCCTTTTTATGTTGAGAACCCCAGAACTGCACACAAGTGAGGTATCACAAGAGCGGAGTAGAGGGGCAGGATCACATCCTTTGACCTACTGGTCACACTCCTTTTGATGCAGCCCAGGACACAGTTGGCTTTCTGGGCTGCAAGTGTACACTGCCAGCTCATGTTCAGTTTCTCATCGATCAAGACCCCCAAGTCCTTCGCTGCAGGGCTGCTGTGAATCTCTTCTCTGCCCAACCTGTAGCCATGAAACGTTAAAAAAATGTTGAGGAGAGTTTTACATGAAAGGAAGAAGATCTACACTTTTTTCTGTTTTTAAAATTGTGATTGAAAGCAAGCTACCTATCTCCTGTCCTAAGGAGGTTCTAGTTGAATTGGTAAAGGAAGGAAGGAAATAAAATGGAACTATGCACCAAATATGCTGATCAAAAATAAGAAAAATTTGAAAAAAAATACAGTTTATGGTTAGATTTTTAGTTATGGAATATATGAGGTTTAGAAATGGCAGTAAATCAGGTAATATTGAACTTAAAATACAAGAGTTCTTCTGCTTAAGGGCTGAATAAAAAATTGAGAGCAGAAAACAAGATGTCATTGACTATGTATAAAAGATGACCTACTGTTCTTTTTCTTACACACCTTTCATAGCTGAGCTAGCTATTTTGTACACCCAGTAATATATCAGTGCTTGAAGAAATTGCGGATAGTGGCCCACCTAATAAATCAAGTTTACCAACTTCTGTGGTTATGTTAAAAGCAGCTCAAAGCACATTGTACACCAAAGCGCCCCCTCACAAAGAAGAGAGTGTCTCTGATGTGTTGGCTGGTATGTGATAAAGCATTGGGTCTAGCTACCGCCTTTGGTCTGCTGAAGAGCAAAGGCTTAGCTTGTGCAGCTGAAAAAAATTCCTGTGGTGGCCCTGAGTTACCACCGACGGACTTAGCCATTGACACTTTTTGAGGACATGCTGCCAAATGATCAGCTGCTTCCTGTAGGAGACCTGCCATCTGGAACTTAGAGAGTGATCCTTTTGATAGACATCTCTGGCAGCAGTTTGCCACATGTAATTTTCTTCTTTTCCTTTTTGGGTGTGGTTTGTTTTTTTTTTCCCCTGAAGTTTTGGAGGATTTTATCCATTAAACTTTTTGGAGATACGTTAAAAGATTTCTCCTCTCTTTGGGTTGACAGTGGGGGAAGTTATTTAATTAACTGTTTGAGATTCAGCCTTAAAAAACTGACGTTAAAAGTTAGAAGTTGTGACAGAAGACTGAGGTTCATGTCAGAGACTTGCACCCAGAAAGTATGTGAGCGGACAGTTAGATACAAGGGAAGTGAACTGATTGTATTTTGGATAGGAAGCTATTAAGAAGGATTTTGTTTGGTGTGTGTTTAAAGACTTAAGAGAAAGAACTTGAAATATGATTAAATCCTCTGTTGAGCTGGAACTGCCAAAGAAAGCAATGAACTTGGGAATGATTTAGACAGGCTGGGCTTCAAGGTGGATAGATCAGTTTCTGCTTCCATGTAGAGAAGTATAAAATAACAACATCATGGGATAAAGGACTTAAAAGGGGAACATGCACTCACTAGCCTGAAGTTAATGAATATTGAGCGGTATGTCAACCTAGAGATTGGAGTAGATGAAATTATAAAATCCTTGTGATAGAGAGCAAAAAGTAACAAGGCTGCAGTCTCCTTGTGGGTCTAACTGCTGTCTCAAAGTATGATCTAATACAGATTGTTTGTGAATCAACTTATTGCTAGCAGAGCAGAATTATGTTTGAAGTGTTACACAAGAGTACAAAGGTATAGACGAGTAATAGAGAAAGTATGACACTTCATGAAGTAATTTCATGTGACCTTTTCCTGCAGTTTAGTTGAAACTTACTTTATTTTGAAAGGGTTCCTGGGGCATAGCAGGGTCCACTTGGCGGCCACCTTGCTGTGTGGCCAGGCAGTGGGTTATTCATACTATTCTGCAAAAGCAAGATTGGCTCCCTGGGAGTTTCTGCTCCAGTTCTCTTAGTTGTTGCATTTAACTCGCTTAAGGCAGTACAGTCCAGAAACGCACTCTCAAGCAGCAGGTGAATGTCTAGAAAGAGCTGGACCTTTTAAAATGGCTTATAAGTGGGGGCTAGAAGCAGGAGGACAGAGCATTTCCGTGGATGCACTGGTGAATCAGCTGTCCTTGACTATTTTAGCCCTGATTTGCTTTATGACATTGCTTTACAGTTTTGTATCTCTGTATGATCTTGGCTACCAAACTGACAGTTATTCCGATAAAGATGGCTCCTTTTCATGACTTACACAAGCCCTACAACAATAGGACTCTGCTCTTCCTTGAGATATGTACATACGATCATTTACAGAATCTTTCTGTAAAAGCCAGCTGTTTGTTTCACAGTGGTATCAAGGAGTTTACGAAGTTTGTGCTGAAGGAATACCACTGAATTAAATTAAAAGCTTTATTTTATCTGGCTTCCATTTCATACGTAGCTCTCATTGCTTGTAGTACAGGAAAATAATGAATAATTGCTGCAGTTAATTAAAAATAGAAGTACAATTGAATTATTCCATTCTCTGGAAACGCTATTTATTTTGTACAAGCTTCAAAACAAGAGAGATAATTTCTTTTATATAAAGATGTACATAAGTTACTAGGAAACAAGAGAATTCATCACGACCTTGTTTTCCTCTTTGAGGGCTTCAAACTATAAACTCTTAGACTTTTTGGTGATATGTGGGCCTAGGAAAAGAGCAAGTGGGTATTTACAGATTATAACTCACTAGGGAAATAACTTTTGTCACATGAGGGAAGCTGTGCAATGCTGAAATACAGGTGATGGCTTTGGAGGTCTTTTTTAACGAATTTTTTGTTGAAAACAGAATATAGTATGTGTCATTTTTAAATGTCTTTCCACCATGTGGTTTAACATGTAAGATATGAGAAATGCCACTTCATGAGTATTTCCGTTGAATTTCGGTTTGTCCAGATCTATCTGCCTATGCCAGAATAGGGGTCAAAGCTGCTTCTACCCAAAGCCAGCTTCAGTGATACAATTGTCTTACTGCTATGTCAATTTCACCATTATTCCTTTGACTGTGGTTGCTGCAGTTTTAAGAGATTGCCAGCGCTTGTTACCCACCCTCTCTGGAAGGGTTACACCACTGCAGGAGTAGTGGATAGAAAGATATGTCTGTACTGCTTACCCCCTCCAATAATTGCTTTTGTGCTCTAACTGTGAGCTGCAGCCATTGAGCCCAATGAATGTACCTGTTCCTGCTGCCTCTGTGGCATATGCAGTGATTTTTGACAGCAGTGGGAAGCAGGGCCAGTGTAGTCAGGGGGAGGCATTATTTGTGGCATTTTGATGTGGTCTGCAGGAAGAAAAAATTCTCATGCCTGCCTTTCTTGCTCTTGTTAAGAGCAGCAGTTACTAACTCATTTGTATACAATCACAAAGAAAAGCCAGGGTAGAAATCTACATGGTATCTTTTAAGATGGGAGGCTGGTGAAGCATGTTAGGGAGTTAGGTGTTTATGATTGCCCAGGGTCTTATACCCTGGCCAAAGCTTTAGGTCTTGGCCGCAGTCAGAGGTAGGATGGTGGGTTGCCGCAAATTTGCCTATTTCCTTCTGTGTTCTGTTGTTCAGAAGCAGCAGGCAGGAAATTTGGAAAGTCTGTATGGTAGAAACAAACTGCAGTGGAAACTGAAAAGCAAAAGATCTGAATTCACCAAGGTACCAAATGAAAGCAAAAGTGATCATATATTTTTCATTTTGTTTTTTTTTTTCTTCCAAATACTTCAGGTGTTCCTTCAGAAGATGTAGACTGCTGGTAAAATGTTAGTATTAGCCCTGCAGCAGATTAAATCAAAACAAATCAAAGTACCAGAACTATGGATGCTGAAAGCTTGTTGAGGGTGATTAATATTTCTGTTTGTGGATTTGTCAAAAATAGCAAATAGTGAAAACACTTATTTCCAAGCTGCAACATAAATATGTTTTGTCAAAGTTTAATCCAGTCTGAAAACATTATTGCATCTTCTTGTGTAATACCAGCTTCCCATTTGCACTGTTAGAAAGTTTTGCAGCCACTTGACTTTACCGACAGGGTGTTTTACATATATCAGTTAATTGAGTGGCTCTCACTGTAAAATGGATCTGGTTACAGATGTGGACATATGTGGCAGGTTAACCCTGGCTATATAGCAGGTGCCCGTCAAAGCCACTCTATCACTCCCCTCAACTGGATAAGGAAGAGAAAATGTAACAGAAGGCTCATAGAGAGATCACTCACCAATTACATCATGGTTAAAACAGACTCAACTTAGGGAAATTAGTTTTCCTGTATTACAAATCAAATTAGAGTAATGAGAAATAAATCCAAATGATAAAACACTGTACACCCACCCCTCCTTTGTTCCTAGGCATCACTTTACTACCAGTTTCCTCTACCTTCTCTCCTAACTGAGCAGTGCAGGGGAACGGGGAAATGGAAAAGGCTTTACATTTCATCAGTTTTTCATCAGTTTTTCTTTTCCCTTTAAGCTGATAAAGGAGGTGCAGTGTTCAAGTTGTTAAGCTAAGTAAAATAAAAAAAACATTTGTGCTATGAACCTCCTGTAAATAACTTGCTAGTGTTCTCTTCCCTCAGAATAACTAATCAGAAAAAGCTTCTATGATGGTCTTACAAGACAGGTTTTGTAATACCTGTTTTCTTTTATGCGTATAGCTCATACCTACCATTGCAAAACAGACATTCTTCACTGTTATTTGTTGATGCTTAAAGGTTCAATGAATAATTCAGCCCCTTCACCCTTCTTGCTTTGCTGCACACCTATTGAGCTCTTAGAGGAGGGTCATATCACTAAATTCCGACTTCCTTTGCAGCTCCAATTTCATGCTTGGCCTTTCCTAAGATACATACCAGCAAAAAAGAAATAACTGAAAGATAGAAAATATTTGTACAAACTGTTTTAGCAAGCCTCAGGTGCATATAATAAGCCTTTCCCATCCCTTCTTTATTAGAATGGATTGTTAAAAGGAGTCTGCATCTTTTGGTTGGGCAAACTCTGTTGTGTTACAACTATGTCCACCAGTATGTGGGTAAGAGTTCAAAAATACAATGAAGTTGCAGAGCACTGTAAGCACTGTCTTTAAAGGTCGTGAGCATATCACTGTGTATGTACGTAAATAAAGTGGAAATGGAACCACTGAGTCCTGCATTTAGGAGGCTTATGATGATTACAGGTGGGTAAATAGTCTGCACATGTGCCTCTAACTTTTCCATTGTGGCAAAATATGAACAAGCTTACCTTATCTTTAATTGTCACCACTTTTTGTAACTTGTTAATTCGCATACTCTTTAGTTCGCTAAAAACTAATGATGTTATGTGCTGAGGGGTGCGCTGGGGAAGCCATGTTTTTAAACCATCTGTTCAGAGGAGTTGTCCATGTTGTGAAAGTAAGGACTTTTTTAGTAAACATGATAAGTGGTTCATTCCTCAGTGCAGTCAAGGCAGTCGTATCTAGTCTTACACCAGAAGGCAGAGATTTATCCTTGGATGCCAGAGACATTTCAGAACCTGACCACCCTTGCAGTCAGTGGGATCTAGATTCCCTTACAACCTCAGGTTTAGTTCTTGTAGAAACTGTCAGGATTAGCCACAACCATTTGAAACAATTCCAGATGGAAGGGTTTGTTGTCCTCAGTGAATAATAAAATGTGTTCATCATCTTGCTACTTAACATTGCCTTAATTAGGAGTGTTTATTAGGAGTGATTGCCTGCAGTGATTAAATAAAGAAAGAAATGTACTCTATACTGGAAGAGATTATTCTAAAACTTATTTCCTGTGAGCTTCCTTGCTGTTAATTTTGTTTCAGTGGAGCACTCATTTGTACTCTTCTGAATCTGAAGAATATCTGCTTTTTCTCAGTCACCAACTTGTGAGATAAACATTTCATAATTGGAGTTGTTCAGGGAAAAAGAGAATATCCCTTTCAAAAGAGCTGTTTGTATGTGAAAAATCCATATAATAGTGATAGATGAGAAAATATAGAAACTCAAAGCATAACTTAAAATTTTTTTTCTGCATTAATGAAAACAATGAGATTTGATTCTCCTAAATAAACAAAAACTCTGGCTGCAGAGAAGCTGCCCATAATGACTGCTTTGTGAGAAGTTCTGGGGTTTTTTTCCAAGTGTTCACTGCAACAAAACCTTGGCTGCAGAATTATTTGCTAGACCTCAAGGTATATTTAAATTTGGTTTTTGTTCCTCATATAAAAAAAAATATTGTTGACAAAAGTTGCTGCTTTAGAAAAAAATTTTCCCCACAGTTGCAATTTAACTACTAGTAGTGCAACTATTACCAGTGTTCCCCAAGAGATTATTTTTTCGGATTTTCTTAATGGAAAGACTCAGGCAGGGTAAGATAAAGTATGAGGATAAAGCTTATCTATTTAGCCTATTAGTTCACAAAGTTTAGATGCGCTTATTTAGTAATAAAGTGTATTTAACATTCCTGAAAATGATTGGATGCCTCAGTTTGCCAGTCGTTTTTCTCAGTGGGACCTTCATTTGATAAGTGTCTGTATTGTATATTGCAGTGGATAATTGAATTGATACTTAGATCAAAAAAAAAATCAGGATTGCATAAAAAAATAGGTATGTGATGCTATGAGGTATTACATAAGCACCTCTAAAAATTTTAAGTTTTTCTCAGATACTTTAGGCTAAAAATGGGAACAGCTATACTCTCATTTTGTATTTTGCTGTTTGGTGGTTGTTTTTTCTTTCCCAGACTCTTAGTATCATTGTCTGAATATTATCTATTACTAAAGCTTGCTTGCTGCTTGTCTTAGTAATGTACTCATTTGTGGATGGCACTACTAAGATACTAGTCCTCTAGAGCTCTCCAAAGTGGAAAAAATATTCCAGGTAATGTTTCAAAATTTTTCAAATCTTCTGATCATCTGGACATACCTTGCATGTACTCTTGGGCAGGTATTTTATTATGTTTGGGGCTTTTTTTTAAGAGTATTTTAGTGCAAAGTGACTTTATACATCATTCACATTACCTTTTGATATTCTACTCTTTATATCTCATCAAGTATGCAATTTGTTGGGCTGGCAGTTCCAAGTCTTAGCAGATGGAAGCCACTATTTTTATATCTATAAATAGTTAATTTGCTGTCATTCTTTATTCCTCCAGAGGTAGAGGAAATTAAAAAAAGTCAATTGATACAGTAATAAAAAGAAATTTGCAGGGTTTTTGCACTGGCTATTGCTACTAGTTTGTGTGATTGGTCTTTTCAGCCATTTTTTATTTGATGACATCAATGGAAGCATAATGCATTTGCTTTTCAAAGAGTTGTTTAAAATTATTATCCTCCAAATAATACTAGCTTTTTGGAGAACAACATTATCATAATGATCTCCTTGCTTCTCATGATATGTGTTGTGTTATTGACCTTAATGCCGGTCTGTGTATGAGTCAATGGAAAGCATATGCCTGCAAGAACTTTGAATACATTTGTAAGCGTAACTTTCAGTAATGCAATTACACTTACATGCTTTAATTAGTCTGTGGTTGCGCCATTCTTGTGCCAACTGCAAAACACTGCTACAGTAGGAGGCACATTTTTTTGTAACATCACAGTGTGGCATCCCTGTAATAGTGAGCGCACTTCCACAGACTACCAAAAGTAGTACTGCATTTTTCACATTGTTAGTCAAAGAGCACACACAGGTGTCCTATTTGCTGGTAGCCAGGAAGCCTGTGGCATGATCACTGATGAAACAAGAACTTGTTTTGCATATGCAAATGAACCTCAATCATGATATTTACTTCCTAAATTAAGAATCTGAGTTTCTTAGATATATGAGGGTGGCAGTGGCCAGTACATATACTTTTTTTTTTTTTTTCTTTTTACTCAGATTCTGAAAATAGACCTGTTTCAGTTACATTCCTTTTTCACAGCTCTTCAGAATTTATTGATTCTCTTCGTTACAGCGGGGGAAGTATCTAGCATGAACAAGTAACTGTATGATGATTTCCTTTGGCAGCTTACATGCAGTCAAAGATAGATGCAACAGTTGTGTTTAGACTTGATAAAAAAGTTCAAGTTCTGGTCCCCAATTTCTGCTCTGGGATGCGGAACATCTGATACCTGCTCCTGTTGAACCACATCCTTATGTCTTTCATCAGATGGTCTGAAGGATTTCATTCTGCATCCATCAGGATTTGATTCTTGGTGAGTGTATCAGTTTCCTAATAGCATCTGCCTATAACAAGTTGCCTACCACTGAGGTTTGCACATCAATACATACTTTTCAGTTTCTTTCCTTCTAGAAGAAGCTGTTTAATAAAGCAAAGCACAAATAAATGATCTACTGGCAGAGTCCTGCTTGGCTTCTGTACTCTGTGAGAAAGAGATTTCTCATTAATTTATCAGATTCATACCCTCCATCCCACTCACAAGCTGCTCACTTGTTACAGTAAGTCATTAAATAAGCCTAAAATTTATTGTATTTGTTTTCCTGTGTAATCTGTGCAAGTTTAAAGACAATCTCCTGAGTTAAATTCTGATGAGTACTTGCAAATTTGCTGCAGATTCAGTAAGAGGTGCTTTATTGACTTGATGCCTTTACTTAAGAACAATAAAATCTCATGGAAGAAATGGGTATGAGGGCCAAAAAGGAAATATTGCAACAGGCACAGAAGTACTAGTTTGTTAGCTATTACACACTTTCAAACATGTGAGGCTTTATAGAACTTCCTCTGCAGCTGGTTTAGTTTGGAATGAAGCCATTAGCGTGACTTGATAATCCATGCTGTCCATAGGATCAGTGTAATAGTAATGATCCTGATTTTGAAACGTCATTTTGTATTGTTTGCTTCAGAAATGCTGTTTTTCTCACTCAACCCGAGTGTTTAATGTCCATAAACAATACATGTAAAGAGAACTTAAGCATCTAAAATCAGAAAAGATACTTTGGCTTCTGGTAAGTTGCTAATTGTAATTTAAGTGATTAAAGTGCTTGTGATATTTAGCACCTTGGGTTAACAATGAGCAAAGTGTTTTAAGCTGTACTGAAGGGCAGACTTTAAAGGTTAACATCTTCTGCATGCAGCTTTGACTAAGATACAGTATTCAGAGAAGAGAATATTTATTAATTAGAAAGATTCATTGGCAGGTGCAATGGGATTTAAAAGAAAAAATTGGGAAGATTTTTTTTCTTGCTTTTTCTTCTCTGTTCCAATTTGTACTGAGACTGATGATGAATAATTGAGGTGAGATTTCCAGATTTTTTCAGCATTGACCTAAATCAGCTTCTACTAAAATCACTGTGAATTCTAACCATGTTTTAAGACAAAGATGGTTCTGCTCAGTCCTATATGTATACATATGGTTTGGGGTGGTTGTAGGATGTGTGTCCATGAATTAACTGAGTGGTATGATATTTTATTTTTATTTTAGTTCCTCAAATTAATTTAAACCAGTAAAATATGTAGAATTTCATTTTAAAGAGGCAAAAGACAATTAAAATTCCAATTAGCAAAGAGGGTGCATTCTTAGCAGCATCACAGAATCATAGAATCACAGAATGGTTATGGTTGGAAAGGATCTTAGTTACAATCCTGCTGTCATGGGCAGGGACACCTCCCACTAGACCAGCTTGCTTAAGGCCCTGTCCCACCTGGCCTTGAATGCTGCCAGAGTTGGAGCATTCACAACTACCTTGGGCAACCTGTTCCAGTGTTTCACCACTTACACTAAAGAATTTATTCCTTATATCTAACCTGAATCTCCCCTGTTAAAGTTTAAACCCATTACTGCTTGTCAGTATGGTCCCTGATGAAGAGTCCCTCTCCAGCACCCTTGTAGGCCCCTTTCAGATATTGGAAGGCTGCTGTGAGGTCTCCACACAGCTTCTATTCTCCAGACTGAACAGCCCCAATTTTCTCAGCCTGTCTTTGTATGGGAGATGTTCCAGCCCCCTTATCATCCTCATGGCCCTAATACTTAGCATAAATCCTCCTGCCATAGCACGTGTTAGCAGCTTCAAAGCAAGTAGAGATGTTTACTTGCAACTGCATCGTCAGGGCTCATCATTTATGAGGGAAGCAGTTCACTTACAGTTAAAACTGAAAGTAATACTGTTAAAGTAAGTGTTGGAGATATTAAAGGCCACTTACCTGAGAGGCAAGTATTGATGTGTTTCACTGTCTGCCTGACATCAAAGTTGCACAGTTTGTCCCTATTTCCTTCTAAAAAAGTTATATGCATTTGGAATAACGAGTATTCCCTGCTGGGTCCTCTCCTAAGTTAGTATAGTAGAAGAAAGAAAGAAATACTTATTTATTTCATTACTTTTTCCCTAGTGATTAACCTGGTCCCTTAACTGCAAATAGCAACTGACTCAACTTCTGGTTTTCCAAGTGACAGTGAACTCTACTACTACTCCACTCCTGAGGTGAATTCCTTACAGCAGGTCACCAAAATGCATTAGAAAAAATGATGCTTTACAAGTTGTATCATCTGACACATACTGTTTCAATATTTTGACAGGGTTTTTGAAGAAAGCCGTGGAAGTTTGGTTTAGTTGCTGCTTTGAAAATCTGGCCTTAGAAAGGGTTTACAAAATCAAGTGACCTGGAAACAGTACTGACTTAATTCATGGACAATAGAATACACGTGGGGGGAGGGTGAGCTTTGAGGCATGTGGCTTCGAAAATTCTCCTTTATTTAGGATCAAAGATTAGGTTGATGTAGTAGTTCTACTTCTGGGTTTCTTCTGTCTTTGAGATAATTTAAACTGTTCATATAAATCCTGTGGTTCTCTACCATTTCTTGTTGTTTGCAAGCATACAGTACTTAAGAGAAAATGGAATGAGTATTGTTCATGAAGTTCATAATATTTTAGATGATGGTGTCTCCATCTGTGGTGCATAATATCTTGCTTCAAAATAATTCTAATAAATTCAGTGGAGATAGACCTGAGAAATAATCTCCGGTGTAACTGCACTAAGATTTTCTGATTTAAGGGCCTATAGCAGTTTTACATACTGTAGAAACATTAAAAAGCTGTTCAATCTAAGGAGGCAAAATAAGAGATGTTATTTGATTGCCTAGTTCTCCGTAGTTCTCCAGATTTGGCTGTTAGGATCCAAACTTACACAATATTTATTTTTCTATTTTATATGAAGAGAAGTATGCCTGCCTTTCTTTGATTTCAGATTGTGATTTCAGTTTCTGCATTGTGATTTCCACGGAGATCCCCATAGTGTCTGTGCATCAAGCCTGGCAGTCTCCTGTTGGGCTCACGAGGCTTTTTCATTCACCCATCACATTTGCTGAGCTCTCAAGCTCGTGAGTTGTTTTTGAAACAGGGTGTTTCTATTCATACATGGAAGTAGGTGAAAATACAGCACCAGTCTTTATTTGAAAGTGAAGGTATTTGGATGTTGGGTCTGTTTATGCGTTTTACTGGAGCATCTCTAATTCAAACCTTGTGAATGTGACGCTGAAGCTGAAGTATTGAACTGCAAGGCTAAGCATAGCTGAGCAGAACATATCTCCATATTCATTACACAACAGAAAATAAATTATGTTCCCTCATTAAAAAAAAAGGTATTTCAGCTGAAAATCAGACGCACATAATGTTTGCAGAACAAACCTCTTGTTTTCAGTCTTCTAAGAAAAAACTCAAAGGAAACAAATACTTTTGTTAAAAAAAAAAAAAATCAAAACCACGTTTTCCTTCAAAAATGCTTCCAAGATATTCATTAGCCTTCATTCTTATTTCTTCCTTTCCACTGACAGCATCTTGAGAGACTCAGTCTCTTTGTCTCCTTTCCCCTTCTTTAAAGGCAGAGTGGTAAGATTTAATTGTATCAAAGTATTATGAGGAATCAAGAAACAGCTGAAAGGGAGGATCTTTAAAAGCAGTAAATAGTCTAACATGTTTTTAAATGTCTTCATAAAGTAAAAAGCTCAAGTTTCAAACCAACATATTAAATTGTTTAGTTCATTTTCTTCTGATGGCATAGGCGCAGTTAAAGCATACCGAAGAAAGCTGTGTGGGAATGGTACTGAAATTTAAAAAAAAAAAATAAATGTATAATTAGCAGGATGAGTGGAGTGAATGCACAGAAGTGGAAATTAATGAATGCCTTGCAGTGGCACAGGCTGTAACCATGTGAGGTTGTTGGGTTGTAGTAATGTAAATGGTAAGACAACATGATTGTAGCAGTTGTAGTTCTGCTAATTGTTTGCATTCATGGCTTAATGATGCTAGAAAGAAATGGTACATTTCTCAGTAAAATAGATCTGACACTTAAGCCAGCATTATGTTCAGCTCTGAACCAAGTGACTGTGAGCTGTATGTAGCCTGCTTTGCAAGTGTTTGAAGCAGTGCTAACCTTTGAGATTCACTGAGGGAAATGGTGTGTTATTCTCTTGATTTAAAACGTATTACAACTGATCACATGCTAAGCAACATATGCATTAGAAAGACTGCTGTAGGCCCCCAGGAAAGTTGCATCTCTTACACATTAATATTTCCAAGAACCTTTCTGAGCATACCGGTGCAGTTTGTCCTCACGGGACTTGCTGTTGTCAGGTACCTGGGTTTGGTTTTATGGGAAAAAGGAAGTTTTAAAGATAAAATCTACTACTGAGGCTAAGGAGTTCCATTTCAAATGTCTTTTTTTTTTTTTTTTTTCCAAATGTGGGCAGGAGCATGAGATAGAAAATGGGTATATTTGTTACTGAACACAGTGCCCTGGAAAAGGCTGGTGTTGCCCACAAAGTCCAAATCCCACATACAGGATAGGTCCCTGTCAGTCTCAAAACCTGTAGTAAAAGACTCAGAGGGGAACCTTTAACATGCCCTTAGGTAAGAGAGCAATAATATCACTAGTGGCCCATTATGTCTGTGTGTGCATTAAAACTGCCTTTTATAACCCCACAGCCCTGGTGATGTTGCTGAACAAATGAGAGAAAAGCAGTCCCTGTTTTCCCCAGAACTAACAATTGGTTTGACTCAGTGTCGTGGTTTAAGCCCAGCTGGCAACCCAGAACCACGCAGCCGTTCGCTCACTCCCCCCACAAACCTCCCCCAGCTCCTGGAGGGATGGGGAGGAGAATCTAAAGAATGTAACTCCCATGGGTTGAGATAAGAGCAGTCCAGTAACTAAGGTATAACACAAACCACTGCTGCTACCACCAATAATAATAATGATATGGGAAATAACAAAAGAAGAGAATACAACTGCTCACACCTGCCAACCGATACCCAGCCCAACCCGAGCAGTGGTCTGGCCCTTCTGGGTAACTGCCCCCAGTTTATATACTGGTCATGACATGTGTGGAATGCCCCTTTGGTTAGTTTGGGTCAGGTGTCCTGTCTCTGCTTCCTCCCGGCTTCTTGTGCCCCTCCTCCCTGGTAGAGCATGAGACTCTGAAAAGTCCTTGATCAGAGTAAACATAACTGAGCAGCAACTAAAAAACATCGGTGTTATCAGCGCTGTTCCCAGGCTGAAAGTCAAAAACACAGCACTGCACCAGCTAAGAAAGAGAAAAATGACTGCTACTGCTGAACCCAGGATACTCAAGTGTGAGAGCAGATATGCCTCAAGTACCTCAGAAATGTTAGTACCACTAACTCATACCAGTTTACCTTGCTTTATATTCTATCTATCTGCCATTCAACCAGTTGTAGCAATTGAAGATAAGCTGCGCAGCAAAAAAAGAAAACGTATTTGTTCCTAGCACCGACAAATTTCTCTGTGCAGAGCCAGGAGAAATTAAGATGCATGCAAATCACACAATAAAAATGTGATACAGACTTTCAGTGTCCTTCCCTAAGTTTCTGAAGTTCCAGCTTAAAACAATTGATTTTCCTGCCCTGATGTAGGAGGACAGTTCCAAAGCTTCTTTCTCCTGTTTTCTAATCTAAACATATTGCAAGACTAACTGGTTTTAACACATTGAAAATCAGACTGTGTGTAGACATAATCCATGAAAGTATTTGACAGACTGTCGTGATAGGACAAGGGGCAATGGGTTTAAACTAAAACAGGGGAAGTTCAGGTTAGATATAAGGAAAAAGTTATTTATTGTGAGGGTGGTGAGGCGCTGGAGTAGGTTGCCAATAGAAATGGTAAATGCTCCATCCCTGGCAGTGTTCAAGGCCAGGTTGGACAGAGCTTTGGACAACATGGTCTAGTGTAAGGTGTCCCTGCCCATGGCAGGGGGGTTGAAACAAGATAATCTCAAGGTCCTTTCCAACCCTAATCATTCTGTGATTCTGTGATTCTATAATACTTGTGCACTGCCATGTTACTTGCAGTTATCACCTGATCATACCAAGAATACACAGTAAAAGGGAATATGTATGTATATGATAACATATAGCTATATTATATTATATATAATAAGAATGCTAATAGTAGTGCAGCCTATTAAAGGCACAGAACCTGTCAGTGTAGTACACTAGTACATTACCAACACATATAATGCAACAGACATTATCTTTCTGATTTTCCAAACCGAGATCTCGTGTGCATACCAAGAATACTTTTCCTTGGGTTTTTGAAGTTTAAGGCAGTGTTGTTAGTGTGCACTGGCAAACTTTTGAAATCTTACCCCACTTTTCCCACTGCATGCCCATGAGAACAGAACCAAGGACCAGTTCTTAAGATTTAAATTCTTACCAGGTCCCATGGAGGGATTTCAGGATGGAGATTTCTGTGAATACCAGCTCACCTTGATTTGTGTAGAGTTTTTAACTGTGTATTTTTGACAGTCCTTTTGAAGGGTGAGAAATGGCCCCATATTCACATTTTTAACATTCATTATGGAGAAGCTAGAAGCCTGTGGTTTTCAATTGCCTTTCTAACAGTGGTCAGATGATGAAGACAATCTGTTTAACAAACTGGCATATAAGATAGCTTTCTCCATATGTCACACATTTGCCATTCCATCTGCTGGGTAATAAAGCCAGCAAAAGCCCAGCCTGACCAGCCTCAGGGTGATCTTCTTGTCTTCCAAAAACACCAGAAAAAGTGCCAAACTCATTTGAACTTTAACATATTTTATTTCACTCAGTACTTCCTGTTGTTCCTGATACTACGTAATAATAAAGCCAATAGGTGTAAATCAAGTATTTGAGGCAATCATTGTTTTTCACTCTTTGCCCTTAAAGAAGGAAATACATGAGAATATGATGTGCCTTACCAATGATTTGTAATAGGTACAATAAGCTAGTGCTTTTTCTTTTTTTTTGGTCAGTTAAAGTTAGTGAAGAGTCAAGACTCTGGATATTAGAAGAGGATGACTGTGTTACCAGCATCAGCAGGAACAGGACCAGACAAATGGAAACTTGTCTTGAACAAAATATAGAAAAACATAAAGAAAAATAAAGCAAAATGCCAATTTGTCAAACCACACTTTTAATGGGCACTTTGCATCTAAAATAAGGTGGAAAACATCAACAAAAATTGATGTGAATGTATTTTTCTAACTAAGGAAAAAAACCCTTACCTGATAATGCTGCTGTAAAATTGTCAATGTTGGTGGATTTCAGAACTTCCTTGATATGATTTCAGTTATGATTTTAAGAGTGTTCCACAAAATGTGGCATTATTGATTGCAAAATGCAAATAAGGCTATGCTGAACACTCAAAATTGGGTTAATCATAGTGGTTGACAGTGAACTTAAGCATTTTTGTATGCAGTGTTCATCACAGTTATTAATGAAGATAACCAGAAAAACTTTGCCATAACTAGGGCTTCCAGTAAAGGTGCCTTGTAGCCTTGGAGACAGGTAAGAAGATCTTAACCAGGTGTTCTCATTTTTTTTAGCGATTTCCTAGCTACAAAACTCTACAAGCACAGCAATAAAATGAAGGTTGAGTTTCTAGCTATATTCAGGAGCAAACACTTTCATATTGGATTATGGAAACTTGTGCTTTAAGGAAAAGGTTTTTTAGTTAGTCAGAAGTCTGCTAGAAAAGCCATTCAATTTTTGAGAATTATTTAAGGAGTTAGAGATTGCAGTGGTGAAACACTATGATTTATTTGATGTTTGATTATAAGATGATCTAAAAGATGGAATCACTAGCTGCAAAATTGTTATTTGCATCCTTAATGGAGATGGTATTCATTAAGTTTTAACAGTTTTATGCTGAATAGAAAGGTGCATACAAGCACAACACATTTCAGTTTGAACTTTTTTTTTAGCTGTTGAAGAAGTCTTCAGGTAGTATGTACAAAATTGTGCATCATGCAGTCCAGCTGACATGGCCAAAGCTCTTTTATTATCAAATGATAAACAGGCAGGTAGTGGGAAGTCCTTGGTGGATGCTTTATCCTTTGGAGGGGCATCTGTGCATGGTGTTGCTAACATTCTCTGATCTAATGTCAGAAATACAGGTATATTTTAGAGAAGTTCACTTTTCTGCTTGGTAAAGCTCCTATTCTCTTTCTGTAGACATGGAATGGGACAACTATTCATTCTGAGTCCACAGCCCCTTAAAAGGATGCAGTTTCTCTAGCTGAACTGTTTTGGTTGGTTGTCTTTGTTTTGTTTTGTTTTTTTAATATGAGAATAAATACATTCATTCTTGAGACAAAATGTATCCTTTGGCAGGCACAATTGTGCAACATACGTTAGCCACTCAAATCTCAGTGCCATGATGACCTCAGAAGAGCTTCAAGAAAAAAAGGCTCTGTCAGAAGATGAAGTAGTGCAATTTCTTTCTGTAAAGGAACTTCACATGGCTGTATCCCTGCAGTGATATGCTAGTTTTGAACTTCAGTTTGTTATGCTGTTTCCAGTTTTTATTAGCTCTTGCAGAAATCTTCAAGTAGTAAGAGCTTCTCTTCTGTTGCTAACCAAAGTTCTTGAAACCAAACTCTCATGAAGCACTGTAGAGAATAGAGGGATAAGTTAAGGTTTTTTTGTTTACAAGAGAGCAGATGTCACTGAATCAGAGTTTAAATATGATTGTACAATGCTACTTCTGTAGGGAAAACTGGGATATATTGTGTGCAATGTGGTAAAACAGAGAGATTTCAGCTTTTGATTACTTATTTTACTCATAAGCCTCTACATTTTGTACTCAATGTTAAAATGTAAATTATGAGTTAACAGCAATCAAGGACACTTTTTAATTTTCATGTTTCATTACTTATAACTGGTTCCTTGCTTAGAGGTCATTTTTTAAGTGAAAATGAGAGTTATTATTGCTCTGATACACTTTTTTATACCTGCTGTCCTCAAATACAGCTGCATCCCTTTTATTTTCTTTTGCTCGTATTTGACCTTTGTTAGTAGGAAGAAATCTTGATGCCAAGCTTTTGATAGACTGAAAAAAAAAACAAAAACAAAGGGAGATTGTATGGGAGCATGTCAAGGAAGAGAAGGGGGAGGGAAGAATGATGTCCAGTGCTCATTCAAATCCTCTTCAGGGATTTGAAATCACCTGCATTTAGGAAGCTGTCCCAAATGAACTCTGATCTCTCTCAAAGTGGTTATATAGCGTATCTAGCTCTAGTTTCTGCAGCTAATCCCCCTGGCATGCTATGCTAACCTTGGGTATAGTGCAAAAGAAGAACAAAGCTTTTAGCTGCTGTCTGTTTTGATATAACAAATTGTGTTTGCCGGGCAAGTGATTTATTGTGTGAGCATCATTCCTGTGGTCATATGAAGGTCACTGAGTATGTTGCAGAAACTCTAAACAGTGCACAGTGACCAGTGTGGTAGTGGCTGCCTCACTCCAACGCTCCTGGTTGCAGGTAATTTGAACGTTGTAAACTCAATGCAGTCTAAAAATTATGCATGTTTTGTATGCAAGGCAAAATTGAAGAGAGAAAATAAATTCCGTTATTGTCTGGATTTCTCTTTTTCATGCTGGAATTAATATATTAACTCCAAATTTGATGCATTACATTGCACAAGTGTTTGAAAATTTGTGTATAATGTAATCTCACTTCAGAGGAGAGATGCAATACTCTCTCTTCAAGAGAGATGTCTATATCTTAAGGTCCTTTTCAACCCTAACCATTCTATGATTCTATAGATACAAGGAGGAAATTCTTTACTGCGAGGGTGCTGAGGCACTGGAACAGGCTGCCCGAAGAATTGGTAAATGCTCAGTCCCTGGCTGTGTTCAAGGCCAGGCTGAACAGAGCCTTGTGAGACGTTGTGTGCTGTGAGGCATACCTGCCTATGGCAGGGGGTTGGAACAAGATGATCTTAAGGTTCTTTCGAACCCTCACCTTTCTACGAGTCTATAGAATATGGACAGATTCAAGCAATTTATATAGAATTTACTTCAATTTAGGCAAATTCTGAGGTGAGAAATGTGACATCATAGAGCAGTACTCAGTGTGCACCTCAGATGGAAATGAATAATATTACATTTTTCCACATTGGTGTCTTCCTGAAATTATAACACTGTGTTCTTCCAGGTTATAGAGGTATGCAGAAGGCTAAAGGCGTATAGGGCTAGTGTGATGTATTGCCCCATGTTTCCCTGGGGAAGATTATGATGTATAAGTGTACCTGTGTGCTGCAAGTGGCCCCATGTGACCAGGTCTTTCTCAGCATAAAACTACATGACAGACTGTTCTAGCAGTGATTATTATCTAGTGATTGTATTACATACAATATTGTATTATGTTATCAGTGATTATATTATCTTGAGTATTACCCCAGAGCAGAGAATTTTAATTCCCTCTCTGCAGATCCCTAAGTTACTGAAGTCTTTTAGAGGAGCATATGTTAGCACTTTCATATTCTTCATTAAAAATAAATACATAGCAGATTTTCTGAAAATCATTTTGGGTTTTTGGGAGTAGGAAATTGTGAACGGAAGAGTCCACTGTGTATCACAGTTCGAGTTCCACTTAAGCTGTTTATAGGAACAAGCTTGATAAATAGCATTTTCATTTCAGATAGAAGTTTGTATGGAAGAGATTAGTGTTTTAGGACTGAAATTTTTCACGTGAAAGCGAAATACTAAATTGTTCACTTCTTCACAAATAAGGATTGGATTTTGTAATTTTGCTGTATTTTGCTTACTCTGAAAGTTTATTTAAAATCTCATATTTCTATATATAAGAATATATATTCTATATACAAACTTGAGGTTTTGTCCAATATTCCTCCATAGTGATATGCCCTTTTATGTGATAGAAATGTTCTTAGTCCTGAAATTGTTTTGCTGCTTTCTTATTTGCCTTTGTAGCCTTAAGTGTACTCTTTTTGAGTCTCCTGGGAGGAAACCTAACTTTTTTTTCAATCCACTGAAAATTAATATTTCCCTAATTTTTTCAATTTCCATCTCCCATCTTAGACATGAGTCATCATGTATTATGGGGTGACCTACTTTCAGGCTTTCCTGTTGATTCTTTTCCGTGGTCTGTTTCAGACACATTTGGATTTGATTTTTGTCACTAAGAAAGGAAAAAGAGGGTGTATATGTGGCTGTTAACACTTGGGAAAGTAATGCCCGTATTCTGGTCACTATTTCAGCACATTTTCAAGTTTTTCAATGAAGAAATACAGCAGGAAAAAAATGATGGGTCTTATCTCTTAATATTGTGTAGCCCTGTGGTTATGACCCTTGCTCAGATATGGGACTACACATTCATTCTTTTTAATATAAAGATTCAAATCTGTTCTGTCTCAAGCTGGAGCTATTTGATACTCTCCTTTATTCTCAGAACAAATACTTTGTGCTGAACAAAAGAACTGTCTGAAAATTATCTTCTCCTGAAGTGATATGTAGGGTTGTTTTGTTTGGTTTTAAATTTAAACCACTTTTTTCCCTTTCTCCAAGGTTAAAGGACGAGTACTGTCTCGGGCAGGGACCCGCATAGGCTGCAGTGTCTCAGATAAATAAGGTTACCATAAAGATAAACATTTTATACATTGTTCAAAATTTCGTGAGATATTTGCATCTCATTTCACCAGTGTGTGGATAAATTCTTGATGTGTTTTGAAATTATGATGGGAGAAATGGAGGAGTTAAGACTTCCTAATGTAAGTTTCACTAGGTATAAAAAATGAAATCAGAGCGATGGGTGACAAAGTTCTGACAGATTTTGTGGTATAGTGTTTGGAAGAATTATTTGGAGCATTTTCTCTCAGACATATTTTAACTTATTTGAGAATTTTTTTTTATTCTTGAACCTTAGTGTTTCTTTTGCTTATTATAGTTATTTTTTAACTGTAAAAATTTTCAGCATTTTTTTATAGCTAGTCCAAAAGAAATATCCTGTTATGGTAGTCTTCTCTTTACTGGAAGGAAGAAGGGTTGGCTATGTGCATTCATCCGTACATAACATATTTGTGTGCATTTGTGGTGCTCTACTGCTAGTTCAAATGCATAAAAATTCCAGCTGCATATAGGAATAGATTGTATGTAATGTAATACATGCTGCAATGTAGTATATATGATGGTTTGCATAAACTCATTTTATGCCAGAAAAGAGATTTTTAGAAATTACATGGATGCTTCTGTCATTTTGGTCTCTTCACCAGTGGTTCAAAACTGATCCTAGCATTTATGCAAATATCACATTCAGTACTTGCTCTGCGATCATAACTTGTGACCTTAGGCTTTAATCTTCATATACAGTCTTAGGATACTTAATGTTCACATTATTCATGTCTGCCATCATTGCAAAGTCATCCAAATTGTATTTATGGAATTTATATGTGCCATAGTGTACTGACAGTTTTATGGATGAAATTAATTGGACCATCTAAAGATAAGTTTGTTACTTGCCACTTTCTTTTCATCTCTCCACCCCATCATAATTAATGGGCTTTTTTTCTTACAGCAGGCTGACATAATTTTAATGATGTTTCTTCTGTGCAAGCTTTAATTATCTTTTATAATCTATGATACTTTATACTTTCTCCTTCGTTGTGCTAACAGGGTGATAATCTGGAAAACGATACTTCTCTACAGGCTTGTGCAAATGAGGAGTGATGAAAAATATAAACATAAGCTGTTTTTCTCTTACAGGAATGTCAGCCATTAATGTACCTCTACTTGCTTGCAAGCTGATAATATTCTTGAAAAAATTGAATTGCATTTTTAAAAGTAGCATGTTCAAAAGTGAGTGGGAAATAACATGCAAAGGCTTACTATAATTACTGCAACTGTACCACGGAAATTAAAAACTACTGTGCTCCTCCTTTGTTCATCATACTGCATATTTTCAGTAGTAGCATTTTAACATTCATGTTGTTCTGGACATTAAATGTTTTCTAGCATGATGACAAAAAAAGGCACCTCAGCTGATTTGGTGATTGTGGATTCATGAAAGCCAATGATGTAGAGAAAGGTTTGCTACTGAGTGTAGAGGGCCTAGATTTATAGTTTAATTCTAGACAGCTTAAGCGTGTTAGGTTAGTCAGAGTTCACTTTGGTATGAATGAACTTTTTATACAAGAGTGTAAGATCAGATTTTGCTAAATTGGTGTCTTTAGGAATATTCCCAGGAATTTGAGTTTTCTACTCTTTCTCAGTCTCACCTGGTTTTGGAAAGCAAGCTTTTGGGGACAGTATATAACATCAGGACTACTAAACAGTCTGTGCTGGCTCAAATAGTTTGGATACCATGATTTACAAGCCAAAGTTGAGTCTCTGTTACCTGACGCCCAATCGAACATCCCAGCTGCAGAATGCCCATTATTTACCAAATGTGAAGTATTCCACATTTAAGGAAGGGTCACTTTGTTAGATTTTATAAAGGGATATAGCTCACACAGAAATCTGGCTCATACTAAAATCATTTAGTTAATGTTAAAGCACTACTAGGATTTAATTTCTCTTTTCAGAAAATAGGCACTTTGTGAGCATCACATCAAAGTTCTGCAGTGTCATTTGCCTTGAGGGATATGCAAGGAGGGAAATGTCAAATTAGGCCACTTTTACCTATTTATCTATTTAAAATCAGAATACTTGTGTTCACACAGTTATGAGACCAAAAATATTACAGGCTTCACATACAGGATTTAAAATAAAGGTGAGAGATAATCCAGATAAGTAAAATACAATTTTCCATTCATAAAAATAGAAGTATATATCATATTTTTACAGTTCTGCGCTGAGACTTTAGTAAGGTACTCTCATTCCATACCCTGGCATTTAAAATTCTTTTCTTACATAAATGTAGAGAAGGAAGGGTGGTTGCTCCACCTTTATGTTGTGAAAACCAATTTCTGGTAAATGATTTAGGCTTCCAGTTTTTAATGAGTGATGAAGATAGGAAGGGGATTTTTGTCATTACTAGGTATATGCATTTTTTAACTTGCTTTTCGCTCTCTCCCTAGATTTGACTTCTCTTACCCTGTCTTTTCTTTCTCCCTTTCTCCTTTATTTCTTTCTCATTGATACCTGGCTTCAGTCCATCTTCTTGCTGTGATCCCTTTTTATTTATTTTCACTCACTCCTCTTGCCCATACTTTTTGCTTTTCCTTGCACCTATTTATGTGACCTCTTCCATTCTTTTCAAGGAAAAAGTGATGGTTTTTTATATGCCTGGAACGTCAAATGCAGAAAACTTTACTTTCCATTCCAACTGAGAGAATAAGAGTAAATTTTCTGCAGAATAAAACTTCTGAATATTTTTATTCATAAATCAAACAAGTTTTAATTTTGTTATGCTTTTTCATATTTATAGTATTCTAAAATTATTACAGTGTTACACTTATACCCTTTTTTGATTGCAGTGAAAGATATCTAAATGATGGGTTAGATTATCAGAATTTTTCAGAAAAAAGTGCATTATCAAAAGAAGGAATTTGCTTTATTTTTGCTTATTCTGATAACAATTCAAGGTAATTAATATGTTGTTCTTAAAAAATTTTATTTGGATTGAGCTGCATTTAACTTTTTTGCCAGTAACTTCACTGTTGCAAAAATTATAACTAACTGTAAAGGATGGTGAAGAAAATCCATGCACCCTATTCTTGATAGTTTCCCTGAGACATCCACCCTTCGCAAAGGTGCTTTGGATAAATTTAGCACAGTAATACAGAAATCAAAGATGTAGCTTATCTGGTCTTATCGTCATCTGGGCTCTCAGGGCAGGTTCACTTCTTTTACTATATTATCTGAGGCTTTAGTCTGTTCTTAGAACTGATTTCATTTTCTTACAGCAGTCAGCAAGAGTTAGTTTCAAGTAGTTTAGTCAGTCTTTCCTTAAACTCTTCACAGAATGTTGAAGAATGAGAAGTGGAAATCAAGAAACTTCTGCAGCTGACATTTTCTCTTTTTTTTTCTTTTGATACTTTTTACCTTTTTTTGTCTCTTTTCTCTCCTGTCTGTAAAGCACCAAAAATTTTGCTGTTGAAATTGTTGAAATGAATTACACTGTGATTTAAAACTTGTGGGCCAGATTAAACAATACACTGGAGAGTCTTGATAGCCCTTGGCTGTGCATGTCTCTAAGATACGAACACAGCTTTAATTGCCATGTTCATAACTATTGTATGGATCAGTGGGGTGGGAACAGCCCAAATTGTCATTAAGGAAAACAGTGGCTGTATAACTACTGATACTCGTTCTAATATAATTAATCTTAAAACAATATACACTCAGTGCAATGTTTCAGTTGACCATTCCATAAGAATTCCATAGGAAAGACCACATTATCTGTAATGCTTGCATGGGCTGAGAGTAATTACCAGAGTGTGAGAGTTGGAGGGTTATATGTGTATGGTTGGTTTTTTACAACTGGCAGAAAAAGATGATCTTATTTGCTGTATTATGTTTTCTTTTCAAGAGAGCTTTCATTGTTCTTACATGTCACTTTGTCATGAATGAAGTGATGCACTTCACTTAGAACAATATGTTTAGAGATATAAAGCAGTGATTTACAAATTTTGATAGTAAATGTGACAGTAGTTTAACAAGATTAGATAGCAAGGTGTACTTGATTATTTACAATATAGAGAACAGGGTCAGACAAAACTAACAGAGAGACCCTCCCATTGAGTCATGAGTTTCAGAGTGGACCCCCTTGCTTTGTAGAATCCTTTGTGAAGGGAGTTTTCATTCATTTACGTTTACAATGGACCGGACTTGGTCAAGGGTTTATGTCTAAGTATGTGTGCAATCAATCTTTTATATCACTTAGATTTTAGAGTTTCAGTGAGTTGAAGAAGTTTCCAATTCACTTACTATCTGATGCAATAATGATTCTCTCAACCTTGAGAAGTAACCTTGAGAGGCATCCCTCCTTAAGGGTCAGTCCTGGCATGCAGCCCATTACTGTGCAAGTGAGCTCAATGGTCCCTGGGCTGTCCACTACTTATGAAGTAAGAGGATTGACTTGTAGTCATATTTACATACTAGCCATATTTTGGTTGGCGCACTCTCAACTAGACCTCAGCTGTTGAGCAAGATTTATAGCCCTTACCTATTGTGTTGTTGTCTTTCTCCCCTGTCGTGGTTTAGGCCTGCCACGCAGCCCACTCACTGCCCCCCCACCTCCTCCCTCCCTCGGCTCCCGGAGGGATGGGGAAGAGAATCGAAA
>WYDI02000118.1:49580-69622 GCA_009867235.2 Psittacus erithacus
CAACTAAAAACATCGGTGTTATCAGCGCTGTTCCCAGACTGAAAGTCAAAAACACAGCACTGCACCAGCTACTAAGAGAGAGAAAAGTGACTGCTACTGCTGAACCCAGGACAAGGATGTTTTTTTGTAGAATCAGGTCACGCTTTTCTCTGATATGTTCCCATAAAGATATTAAAGGTTAAGGGTAATTTTTGAGTTTTATAAAAGGGTGGCAATTGGAAAGGCTTAAATAAAGGGTTGTGCATCTAGTATTGTTAGTGAAATCATGCATCAGTGTCAACTTTTGGTTTGCGGCATTTCATTGTCATTATAATAGTTTAAGTTAATTACCTAAGAATACTAATTTTAATTATCAGTTGCAATTAAGATAATTTCAAATGCTACAAGAAAACTCTGAACCATCTATAGCCAATATCTTAATCACTTGAAATTGCTGTAACAATTGCTGTCATGCTGACTAAGTGCAGGCTGGTAATACCTGTGTCATGGTGTAACTCCAATGGGAAGCTCAGCCTCCTCCAGCCGCTCACTCACTCCCTTCCAGTGGAATGGGGGAGAGAATTGGAAAGTGAAAGTGAGGAAATTTGTAGGTTGAGGTAAAGACAGTTCAATAGGTAAAGCAAAAGCTGCACATGCACAAGCTAAGCACAATAAGGAATTCATTCTCCTAGGTCCCATGGGCAGACAGGTGTTCAGCCATCTCCAGGACTCTATCATGAGTAACAATTACTTGGAAGGACAAATGCCACAATGCCTCCTTCTTCCCCACAGCTTTTGTTGCTGAGTGCAATGTCATATGGTCAGGGATATGCCTTTGCTCAGTTAGAGTCAGCTGTTTGGCTCTGTCCCCTCCCAGCTCCTTGTCCACCCTCAGCTTACTCGCTGGCAGTGTAGTGTAAGAAGCAGAAGAGGCCTTGATTCTGTGTAAGCACTGCTCAGCAGTAACTGAAACATCCCTGTTATATCTGTATTGATCACAGATCAAAAAACCAGCACCATGCTAGTGACTATGAAGGAATTTAACTCTATCCCATCCAAAACTAGTACACCCTGGAAAATGTTTGTGGTGGTTTAGTAGGGTCCTAGCTGCAGAGCTCTGGCTTGTTGAGAATAAGTTGTACACCATAGTCCGTCAGAGGCTTTGCAATAAGAGCCAAGGGACATAAGAGATTTCAGTCAGTTTTCTAGAGCTCAAAGGTGAGCATCTTCTGTAGCAAAGACGTAGCATCAGATGCTTCCATTATAAAGTAAATGTAATAACGGACTTTGACTCTTGGTTGATTTACTTACAAGGCATACTTTCAAGTAGAATGGAACCATGATATTTACTGATCATTGCACTTTTTCTAAATACGGGTACACCAGCAGGCATGATGATGTTAAGTCCTATGAGGAGAATATATGCTTTACAAGACTCAGAATGGGCTTAATATTTAGTGTGGCTGTATTTCATGAATGTTTCATGCTTACCCAAGGATATGCTTGTGTGCAAACCGAATAGGAACACTTCTTCCTAAATAGGTTTCCTTATGATTTTAGAAAGCCCTTTATTTTGTATAACTCAGGTGGGAGGTTTAAAGAAGCAAAAGTACTATTTACACATTTGCTACATTCTGTCTATTCCTCTGCAACAACTGACAAGGCTTAATGCTTTGAAATGAACTTAACTTGTGTTCATTTCCATGCTGCCATTGCTTAAGAGGATCTCTGTGGTTAGCACTAGCAGAACACCTAAATGGGGGTCTACACTTAGTCTGGCGGCAGCAAAGGTGTAAGGGATGTAACTTTTATAAAACAGTGATTGAACTTTTTTCTAGTGTCAGAACTTGTTTCTATTGTTTCCAGTTTGGTTTATAATGCATCATCACCTCAGGACTCTTCTTTTTTCATCTCTCTCTTAAAGTTGCAGTTTCTATACTTGTCTGGGAATCTAAGTGCAATACTTGAATGTAGTTGTTCTGATTTATAAAGCTCAGCAAATATGAATCTTTTTTGTTCAGTTTTTTACAAAAAATAAGACTGGCTCTCTTTTCCATTCAGTTGGTGAAATATATTAGTCTTGTGGACAGTAAAATAATGGAATGCTTTTATCAAAATGATGTTTAGATGTTAGTTCATTTTAATAAAAAGCAAAAAAAAAAAAAGCCTTTTATTTTTTTTATTAGGCAAAATAAGTGAAGTCAAAATACTTGTGCTTTAATAGGTCACATTAACACATTGTATTAAAGAAAAATTTGTTTGGGATGGAGAGGGGCAAGGCTAAGTTTTGTGTTGTGATAGCATGAAAAATATGTGTCATCGTCTTCTCTCCATATGCACAATGAAAGTAATGCTGCATTTATAAATAAATCTTTCAGTTTAGTTTGTACCAAAGAAGTGAAACATATTGAAATTCAGTATATGTTTACGATGAAGTGTTATTGCTTATAGGCCACTGCAGAGCACACCTTTGAGAGATTGCTGGGTGTAAAGAAAGGTACTGCCTAAATGACAAGTCAGAAGAATTGTCAGGCTGCAGTAAGTCATCATTTAGAATAAATGAATTTGGCATGTATATTTTATATAATTTTAAAGCAATAGTGAAAGGAAATTATGTTTCATATATAGTATTTCCCAGTCAGCTTAAATAGCCCTGCCTTTGTTATAGGCAAAATAAATTTGCTGAATTGCACTTCACTTTCCACAGACGGAAATTGTTCATCTGGGCTATTCTTTAACTTAACACCTACCTCCATCATTTATATAACAAAAAACTGACTCAGTAGGACTTTAGTTGCAGCTGAAAGGCAAACTGAACATTTGTTTGTGTCTCACATCTGTTTTGGTAAAATAACACCATAAGGAAGCCCTTACCAAAAAAGTAATCATTTTTTTTTTGGCATTTTGACCAATATTGGTAGGAATAAACAAAAGTGTATGTATGTCAGATAACATCTGGACTGAAAATGGTTAAGAATCACACTCGCCTCTTATTAAGGATGGGGGCTGTAACATTGGTTTCAGGAAGTGTACAAGATCAAGTAAAGTGTCAGAAGATAGAATATGCTAGAATAATTTTTTTTCCTGTTTTGTTTTATCAAACAAATGACTTAACATTTTATAAATTTTTCATTAAGAGAAAGCTGCCCACAAAATAAAAATGTTAAATTTTAGGAAAACCGGGTAGTTCAGAGTTAACTTTACACATACTTCATATCAGCATTATTAAAATAGACTTTCTTTTTAAGTGTAATTGCTGTTTAGGCTGGATTTAATCCACATTTGTTTTATTTTTGCAAGCCTTCTCTTTAGAAATTACAATAATCAAGCATCAATTCTTGCTTATCAACAGCTTCGTTTTCAAACTGTCCATGTGGCAATACTGGATTGCAGATAATGAAGAGGAATTCTTTTTCATTTGGGAAGCCCAACATTAAAAAATATTCTGTATAATTGTTTAAAAACCTGCTGTTTCTTCATGCATCCAACTTAAACAATTTAGTCCATCAAATTATGGCCAAAGCTTACTTCTGACCAATAAGAATGCAGAAAAATCACTAAAAAGATACATTATGATTACGGTGTTTGGGAATAATCTTTCACACATTAAAATGTACAAAGCATTCCTTCTCCCCCCCCCCCATAAAGAAAAGATTGTTAATTAGACAAATTACTTAAAGTTTTCTTGAAAAGTCTTTTCCTTTTGAAACTGTTATTGAAAACGTAGTAAAATATTTCTTATTCTTAGATAAAAAAAAACCCCTCTTTTCAATCATACTTGTATTTTGTGTCAAATTTTAATCAAGTTTGTCTTTGAAAACATGTCAGATATACGTCTTTAAATCAGCATAAATGCAATTAGTACTAATACTTGCAAGTAATTATAAAGTACATTTTTTAGCAGCAAGACTTTCATTTACTTTAAAAGTTCGTCTTTGGCATGTTATCACCATTGAAAGAAACTGCAGTAAACACTTGACTGTAAGTGGCATAAATGCAGAAACAACAACAGAAATAACTGTATATAGCTAAAAAAAGACTGGCTTCAGACTGATGCTGATACAAACATAGTTTTCCTGACCATGTTTTTTCCCTTCTTTAGGCACAGCTGTAGAAACCAAAAGCTCTTGTTAGTTGATTGAGGTATTTTCTTGTCAACTTAGAGAGTCTTTGAGCAAGATGCAAATTTCTCTTTTTCTTAATCAGCACAATAAATTGTTTCTTCTCTACCTCTCCCCGTGTCCTCATCCCACTTCGCTCAACTTTCCAAAGCATTTTGAAGTACTGAAGTGTTTCTGTATCTTTTGTGTTTAGGAAAAAAGAGATAGTTTGCATGCATATGAAAACTTTTCTAATGCACCTGGAGCACAACATTACAGCAGTTCGTCCAATTAAATTCTATCTTTCCTTCTCAGAGTAGAGAAAACTGTAGTCGGTTACGGTGACCATCATTATTCCTGTAACTGCTTTCCCAAGAAATGGTCAATATGCTGTTCCTTCATCGGCAAGTAGATGGAAGCGAAAGAACGGGTAGAGTTTTACTTTGTGGTGATCTCCCATAGGGCTGGCATGCACTGTGTTGGTATCTGTGGCCACATACCTGAGAATCTTGCATTATTTCCAAGGGAGAATAAAGCTCCAAATTTTAAGCTGACTGAATAATGGAAAGTCTGGGATAGGTAGCAGGACATTTGTTATTTACAATCTGTCCTTCATAGAATAATGTGGAAGTCTTTTTTTTTTTCAAGGGGTGTTTCTTCTCCAGATGTGTCTTTTGCAGCACCTCTTTTTCACTGATACTGGAAATACTGTTTATTTTAGCTGTGGATTTAAATGCAGCATGATTACTTTGGACTTTTGTATCAGGTTTTTACCCCTGAAATACAGAAGGCATGCTCTGGCTTGGTAAGAAGAAATAATATTCTTATGAAAATAAGAATGTTCGTGCCCTGCATCAAACTCATCAGAAGGCAATAATCAACACAGAAAAACAAACACGTGCCAATCGTTGCCGTAAATCCAATATGCGGTCATTGGCTTCAGTCCTGTAAATCATTATTCCAGACTGAGATTAATAGGTGAGATAGTGTGGAACACACTACCAAAAAACTCAGCAGGTATTTATGGCAGAAGTCTTCACAAAGGAGTGTTCTTTTGTTAGACAGATAGGAGCCTTTCCAGGGCGTCTAACATAGACTTCAAAGTGCAGTAGCTTGGGGTGCTGAGAGAAATAGGAAGCTGTAATGGATTTTCTTCTTAAAATATGGACAGTGTGAGGGAAACTTCAAGAAGGAGAAAATTAAGGAATTATAAAATATGCCAGGAAGCTCCAGGCTTAAAAGGGAATGTGGATAAAGTCTATTTTAAAAGAAAGGATACATGAGAGAGAGCTTGCCTGAGAGCCATCATTGTGCTGGAGATGGCACAAATACAGAAGCTCCTGGAAAGCTGATCAAGACCTTGATGGAGAACAGACAGTAAGCTAATGAAAAGATTTGAGAGAATTAACTGTACACAGAAGTAACATTTATTTTCACTTCTGAAGATTCTTAGAGTCAGGATTATTTTAAATGCAGTCAGCATAGAGTAAAAGCAGTTCAAATAGTCAGCAGTAATGGTAATTATTATGCCATGTCTGGTTTAATATTGAGTAATAAAAGTGGCATATTTTATAATCATCTTCACACAAATACTTTTCAGAATTTAGAGTAATGACTATCTGTATTTAGATATTCTGCTTTGTTAGAAGAGGTATTTATTCACTTAGCTAATTTTCCTTTTCATAATATTTGGACAATTTGTGACTTAACCAACTTGTGTATTTTTAACTTCAGGGTTTCTCACAGTCTATCTTGAGGCAAATTATGATAATTCGACTTCTTATAGGGCTATGTTGCTACAAATTTTCAAAGACATAGTAAAATGTCTGCTAAAGGATTGACACTGAATTAACAGAACATCCCTGCGATGGAAGTGAAATGCTTAGTCCAGATCAGCTGTTGATGTTTCCAGGAGAGGACAAGGATAGTCAGGATAAGCTTCAAGTGTTGGTCCTGGCTATCAAGATATAAATGAATGCCAGTTTTTTGATGGATAGTTTCTCAGCTCTCCAGTGGTCATGGGCATGACCGTGAAGGTTACCTGGCCCGCAGGTGTGTAAAGGTCTTGCCAGTGGGGGTGTCAGTATTCTGCAATACACAAGGACCCAGGGGGCTGGGCTTCCGAGAATTTCCTTAGCATTCCTTATTACAAATTACTATAAAGCTAGTATTAGCAAATATATATGTATACTCACTACAAGTCACTACAAAACTACTACTAGGGAAGCAAATATATGTATATTTAAAGTTATTACAGAATTCCAATGAGTGAAACAACTGTACTTCATAGAATCATAGAATGGTTTGGGTTGGAAGGGACCTTAAAGATCATTTAGTTCCGACCCCCTGCCATGGGCAAGGACACCTTCCGCTAGACTAGGTTGCTCAAGGCCCCATCCAACCTGGCCTTGAATCTACTTGAATCTACTTCTGAATCTTCACCTGTGTGTGCAACTATAAGTACATTATGTTAGGTGTTACTAGTATAACATTCACCAAAATGTTCCCAGCAGTGGGGCTGCTCAGTAATGGAAGAGTCTCACTTCAAAGATGACCCATATCGCAGAGTCCTGAGTCAGCCAGGTGTCTCCAGCTAGGGTCTAGGCTATGTCTGTGTGACCTTGTGCAGAAAAGCTCATTTCAGGCAGATAGCAGTTTACTTTTTATCCCTTTTTGTGTAAAAGGGTGTAGGACATCAGTTCCCAGAATAATTGTTGCTGACTCCTGTTTTCCTGGAAGATCAGTTCCTTATCAGTGTTTCTTTGTCCTGCACCCACCAAGGTTTCTTTGTCCTGCCAACTACTCCCCATCAGGAAGGTTTCAGGAAACTTATCAAGGATGTCTGGGGTGTCCTGTCTAGGGAAATGTCCTTCTTTGTCAGAATCTTTTCAGGGTAGTTTTGTGGCAGCTCTGTCAAGCTCTTGTATTATACTTTGAAATAAGAGTAAAATTTGCAATTCAGAAATAAAATGCAACATTGCATTCAGAGAAATGTTTTACTTAAAATATTTATTTTTAATGTTTGTTGCTGTTCTTTCTGGTGTGCAAATTTACCTGCATGTAGAAAACCTACACTAGGCCGTCTGAAGCACCCACTCCCTTAGTGTGCTGTTTGCTTGAGAAACATGCTAGCTGAATATTCACAAAAGATGCCCAGTACATGCCCTCCTCTATATTAGTCTTTTATTTGCAATTCTTTGTGTTTTTGCTGGTGTTTTTGTGTACTTTGGGAGCTTTTTGGGGAGGAGGGTTGGTTTTGGAGTTTGGGGTTTTGTGGGGGGGGGGGTTGTTTGTTTTTATTTTTGGGGAGGTCTGATTGTTTAGTTTGAGGTTTTTTGTGTGTGGTTTTTGTGTTTGGTTGTTTGGTTGGTTTTTGTCGTTTACATTGTTTTGGGGTTTTGTGTGTGTGGTTTTTGTGTTTGGTTGGTTGTCTTTTGTTGTTTACATTAATGCATTCATCTTTTCTATGGAAGCACAATAATTCAACACTTGAGTTACCAATATAAAACCTTTTCAGCAAGTTAGTAGAAGAGCTTCAGAATGAGCAGTACTGAGTAATAGTGGATTGAAGTAGGCATGGAGAAGGCAACTTGCTTCTTTAGCTATGAACTCAGTCATCTCAGACTACTAGAATAGTGATCCATATACTCTGATCTGTTGGAAAGCAGGTAGATTGTGTGAATGCACATGTATGAAAACCAGATTCATCTATATTTCCTTCCTGAGCCATTCCCATCTCAATTTCTGGTACTTCAGCTTCAGAAAGTCTGGATATTCAGTCACTTTGCACTTTGTACAACATTCAGTTGGCAAGGTCACGTAGGAAAAAGCAGCTGGATGGAAAATCTGATTTTCTGTGAAGCTTCCCTATCTTTTTTCTAAACAGGATTGATAGATCTACCCATTTCAGGATGCTTTCACATCTTCAAGTATTTTTTAAGAAATGGTTTAGTTATGGTAAAAAAATGTTGCTGGATTATAATTCAGTTGAATTCTTGGACCCCCTTTGTGTGCTATGTTGGGTTTTTATTTGGTTGATGTGCTGTTAAAAATTGATTGAATTGTGTAGAGATAAATTTTGAGGTCTTAATCTAGTGTCTGATGCTGTGAATAAATGCTCTGAAGAATGAAATGAAAAACGGGTACAAATACTGCCAGAAAGCTTTGTTTTTATTTTAGTCACAAAGTAGCTGAAAGATTGCAGGTTTGGTTTTTCGGGTTTTTTTGTTTTGTTTTGTTTTGTTTATGATACAATAATATGCCTGGCAGTGCATCCAAGTGTTATTTTTTGAGAGGGAAGGCAACACAGGAAAACTCTTACTCAGAATCAATTTGCTTTGGCTGGAGGATATAAAATAGGTAGCAAACATCATGTTTACAAGAATTAATGGAAGACCTTCCAGTCATTAGAAAAGTAGTCTGTTTCACTCAAGGAATCAGTTCTCAAAAGCAAAATTCTCTGTATATTGATTACAAAATGGGAATGCTAAAATCTGATGAAAATTTGCACTTATACAGAGGAAGAGAAGAGACTGAGAAGTGAAGTATAATAAAAAAAAATTGCAAGATTTTTGCATTTTTATGGATGTGTGAAAGCCGTGCTAAAAAGTGATTTAAGGCTTCACTCATGTTTGTATGTCTTTCATGACAGGATAGGTTATGTTTTGTATAAATAGGGAAGTAGAGCTTAAAGGTGCGGGGGGGTTTCTGACACACAGATCCAAGTGTTTTTTTCTATTACTTGTCAAAAGAAAAGAGTCTTGGGAAAAAAACTTAACAGCATTGATACCTTTATTAGAATAAGGGAAACTTGCAAGTTGGAAATGTGAAGTGAGATGAATTCCAGAAAGCTGATGTGAGATGGTGGGACACAGTGCACACAGGAGAGGACTACAGGAATGGAATACTGCCTCCATCTTTTGGAAAGCCTGGAGTATGTGTTAAAAGCTATTTTCCATTTTCAGCACAGTGCTCACTCAGATGGACACATCCTGATGATTCACCTTTGCCAGAGGAAGTACGTGTTACTTTTTTGATTTTGTTCAGCTGAGAAAGAACATCTATAATTTCCTAAGTGCAAAATTGAATAAAATGACATAATAAAGTTTTATAGCATTGAGGAACTGCTGAACTGTATAGCTAGAACATCTCTGAGATGGATTAAATAAGAAGCAGATTTAGTATCCTGACTTGTAATTAGCTGTACCTTATTCCACTGAAGTCAATAGTGCTACAGAAACAAGAGTTAAAGGTGTCAAAGAGTAAAATAAGACCTACTTTTCTAATGAAGGTCTTGACCTGCTTCCGCAGAAGAAAACAATTGTCTTAACTTTCATGAGTCCATAACTGCCATCCCAGTACACAGATATACTAATTAGGATTCTCATCATGAGCAGGTGTGGAAGACTTTTTTGTATTTAAACTCATGGACTGGACTAGTAGCTGATAGAAATTGATGTGCTTCCCTTGGAAAGTGAAGATACACACCAACAAAGAAGATCTTGGAGTCAGGCTTCTGGAATTGCTCGTGACAAGCACTGTCTCCTGATGCGCGAGAGGACAGTGCTGAATATGCTGCAGCTTTTTTCTCACTCTCCTTGCCCATGCTCCATGGAGGAAGAAAGGTTACTTAGCGAAGCATAAGTGGCTTCACCCAGATGGAGCAAAGGGAAGATTTGATTAAGTCCTCCTGCATATGAACTTATTAATCAAGCATTTTGAAAGCACAGCTTAACCAGTGCATTATATAGTAGATTGGAAACAACCGGGAGTTACAATTAATTTGTTCTGTTCCTAGATGATCTAATGACTTGCAAAGTACTCTGTGTGAGTCAGATTCTCCTTCTGCCTGCTTTCCCCTAATGAACAGTGAGTAATATTTACCCAGTCATTAGAGGCATGATAAGATGCCTTCTCAAACAGTTTTTTTGCCATGTTTTAGCTTAGATTGCAATTTACTATACTTAGTTTACTATGAACAAAATGAAACTGAAGCTTAGTTAAAGAAAAAGGGAACATTTGCAAATAGGAAATTAACAGTCTTCAGGCAGAAATCGTGAATAGTTGGCTAGTATATTGCTTTATCTGTTTTAAGAATATGTATCAAAAATATAAAGATAAGCAGGTACATGAAAAGCGCAAAAGATTTCAGCCTTCACTGGTACACAGAATGATTTTGGTGGGAAGACTTGCTAGAGGAAAGTATGCTGCACACAAGTGTAAATTGGGAGAGCAGTAGCTAGAGAGCAGTGCTGCAGAAAGGGACCTGGGAGTGCTGGTGCACTGCAGGCTCAAATGTCAGTCAGCCGTAAGCTCTGTCAATCAGAGGGTGAACTTCATCCTGGGGTGAGTCAAATCAGTATAACCAGCTGGTCAAAAGAGGTGATTATCCTGCTGTGTTCAGCACTGGTGCAGCCTCACCTTGAGTACTGTGTGCAGTTCTGGGGCCTACAGTTTAAGAAGGATGTAAATGTCCTTGAATGCATCCAAAGGAGGGTAACAAAGCTCATGAAAGGGATAGAAGTTGTGCCCTGTGAGGAGTGACTGAGGCTCTGGATTTGTCTAATTTGGAGAAAAGGACCCCATTGCTCTCTGCAGCTTCCTGAGGAGAAGTGGAAATGGAGGTGCTGAGCTCTTCTTCCTGGTATCCAGTGATAGAACGAATAGGGACGGTTCAAAGCTGCACCAGGGGAAATAAAGACTGAATATTAGGAAGCATTTCTTTATCAAGAGGAGGGAGGTCAAACACTGGAACAGGCTTCCTTGGGAGGTGGTAAGTTCCCAAGACCTGTCAGTGTTTAAGAGGCATTTGGAGAATGCCCTTAACAACATGCTTTAACTTTTGGTCAGGCTTGAAGTGGTCAGGCAGCTGGACTAGATGATCATTTTTAGCTCCTTTCAAGTGAAATATTCTGTTCCAGTCCATATAAAGTTACAGCATTAAAAGGGTCTCATATCTTGACAACCAAGATAACCATGTGTACATTATGAATAGCAGAATCAGCTTTCAGTCTCTTGCTCATGAAATGCACTATTATCAGCACAATGTTTTCCTTGGTATAATGTAGACATGGGTGTACTTTTAGATGGACAAGAAAGAGCAGTTCACGATAGCACCATTTTTCTTCAGTCTGTAGATGGCTCAGTTTTACTGAGACTAGTATTACAGAGAAAGCTAAAATGGACTACTTAATGCAGCACAGGTAGCAGACTTTCTTTATTCCAGCTTTATAGAAGTGGGGGTGGAGAATAGGAAATGATAGCAACCCAATAATCAGTTTATCAGCTTTCTGTCATCACTAAATGTCACTGTCATCAGAAGATATTGTTCCAGAATACTTTAGAGGACAAAAGGATGATTCGACAAGCTCAGAAAAGCTATGGATTATAGAGTAAATGGAAGAATATAGGAAGGAGTCAATTTACATATCTGAATCACAACATTTGTATAGCTTAAATATTTCTGTATAGTAACTAATAAATTTGCCCCCTTTTTGCTTGCAACTTTGTTACAAAATGATAGGGAAAAGTGAAACTATATTTTCACGAAGTCATGAGCTACTCTGACAAATACATTTTTAATGTATGAGGAAGAAGATATGCATGATAGTTAGCTACTGTCATGCCTAGTAAGCTAAGCATGATAGTGTGCTACTCTTTAGTTGTTCCTCTACAGTTTCATATTTTCCAGTGACTCTTTAGCACTGCAGTAAGAAGTAGTATGTTTGCCTTTTATTTGGTGTTTTGGAAGCAGTTTCATTTGCCACAATGGTTCAAATGAGTGAAACTATTCCACTCAAACACATACCACAATTAGTACATTAAATAACTTTCTTTCACTACAAATATACACTCTGCTTCTCCCCAAATGCCATTCACTGAAAAGTTAATTTTTATGTTCCTTTATTGTTCTAATGTTTATTTATGACAAGGGTTGTGTTTAGCAAGGAAACAAATGGAACTAGCAAAAGCTGTTAATATGAATCTGCAAGCACTAGTCCAGAGAGATGGTAGTGGGGATACTGAACATACCATTAGGTGTAAGGCATTTCTGTGTAAAATAATGAGCATTTCAACTGTGAAGAATAGTTTTCAGTTACCCTGCCTGTTTTAAGCAGGTAGCTTAACTCAACTATCTGCTTGAGCAAGATCACCATGGAAGAAGCTTTGTTCTGAAATTTTTGCGTCTCTCTGCAAGAGCACTAGAAGAATGGATTTCACCGTGTCATTTGGAGCTGATCTGCTCTAAAAGTCATGTCATAAATGAATGCTGGAGTTGAAACAAGTTAAAGGTGTGCTCAAAGCAGAGCACATCAGACAATTTTTAATTCAACTCTTTTTGAAATAGTCCTTTGAGCAAGAGACGCCATTGTTTTTGAGACCATCTGTATTTATGATTAAAATAATTTGGCTATTAATGGCTCCTGAACTCTCACCATTTGCTGTTTTCCTTTGAGCTTGCTTTCACTTTATATCAGCATAATAAAAATAATCTACTGACTTCTCATAGTTCCTTTCCAGTAGTGCATTAGCAAGTTTTGGTTACTAGTAGCAGCAGCTTTTAAAAATACCAGAAAACAGCTTGGGAACTAAGGGCATAATAATGGTACACCTTCTGCAATCATTAGATACAGAAATTGCTACAGTGTATTCTCCTCTTTTCCTACATAATCTACATGCGCACCAGTAAATAAACAGGAAATGGGAAAAGCCATAGGTGAACTGTTCTGGTATGATAAGTTAATGCTTTATTATTCAAGTAAATGTTAACAAAGAGTTTTAGTGCTTTTGATTCAGCCCTGTTTTTCAGCTGACTTACCTAACATGGAATTCAGTCAAATGTCAATTTATATAAACAGCTTAAAGAATTATCAATGTGAAGGGCAGGGATTTGCAGGTTTCTTTTCCTGTATTACAGAGGAATCAGAAGATTTTGCCGGCTTTATGAGCTGTCACTGACAGAGGTTTAAATTAGGAAGAACTGAACTTAATCATAAGACATAACAGTGGTTCAGCACAGTGATAACTCTTAGGCAAGTTGTAGGTTTTCTATATCTTTTTCTGTTTTTTTTTCTTTATCAGTTAGAAGCAATAACAGGAGGTCCAAATTTTGCAACCAGCTTATGTAGCTTTAGGGAAAACATACATTTTGGTTTGGTTTTCTGTGAAGAAAAAAATCAGCAAAAGTTCCCAGTTCATTCATTCTTCATACCACTCTGTAACTGTAAGCACATAAGTAGTCTTGTTGATGCTGAAGTCAATGACAGTTGCTAAAATGCTTCATATTAGGACTGCTTAAGTGTTTTTCTACATGACAATAAGTCATTACGAAACTGCGTCACATCATATCCATCACGTTATATCCATCCATCCCAGTAAATCTTCATTATTTTTATGCCAAAGGACACCTTAAATGAAAGACCCATGTTGACCATTAAAAACAAATAAGCAACTGTTAATCATAATAATTTTATATGCAATTTTATTTCATTTCATTCAAATAATTCAGCAGTCTGAAGAAAGAGATGTGCTGGTAACAAATGCTCTATCTTTATTTTGACTGCTTTTGCTTTAAAAGTTCCTGTTTGTTATAGTAAGAACTTGTGGCCAAATATCAGTATGCATAATTTTAAGAATTAATCATAGATCAGAAAAGAATTAATACTGGTTAAATAAATGCATTTTCAGAAGAATGAAAGTAAACGAGCACAGCACCTCAGTAAAAATGGTCTGACTTTATTAAAGGCATTACAAAAAATACCTACAAAAAGAATTTACTTAATAGGAGCTGACATGGTACAACTCAGCATCTTGACAGAAGTGGGGAAGAAGGATGAGAAGATGGTACAAGAAGCATGCTGTTTTCTTGGCAAATGATCCAACTTCATATAAAAGCCCTGTAAGAAGTAGAACTTGACAAAATGTCAGTGAACAAATACAGCAAATGTTCAGTTCATGAAGATAGATAAAATTCAGTGAATGCATTGAGGTCAACTGGAGAAGCCAATTTTATATAAATAGAAATATTCCACTTTATATTTTTATTTAAAAAATAAGTGTAAAGTAACATTTTTTGTGTGGTTTGGTTTGGGTTGTATTTTCAATGTTGATTTAAAAAAAACCCAGGACTTCCTTCCCCTCTCCCCCCCATATTTTAATGCTATGAGAAATGAATGGCTTAAGACACATCAAATTAATGAGTTCTAAAAGGCAGTAATAAATCATAAATTAAATTTAAACTTAAATTATTTGGTTTTATTTTGTCTTTAGCTAAGGAGGCAAATTCAGTTTAGAAGTATTGTGGCCTTCTCTATTAAGTAGCCTGCAGATGTGTTTTCTTCTCTGCTTTCACAAATGCTGCTTTTAGTACTGTAATTGCATGATCACAGAATAGTTTCTAAAACCCTACAGTCAAACCAATGTCTATATTTAATTACTTAATGGCCTGTTTATTTCTTACACGAAAACAGATCCCTCTTCATGTTTTCAGTGTTCATTACCTTCATTACCTTTGAACAGATAATTTTTCAATGGATGCCTGAGATAATTGTAAATATGAACATTACAGTTATGTATATGGATATCTCCATAAAATCTGTGGAATTCATTGGGGTTTTCTATCTAATAAATAGTAATAAATTATATTTAATAAATTGCTTATTTGCACCTTACAGATTTAGATTTGCTGCCAGCAGCTTGCCTGCTCTTTCACCTTGCTTATAGTATTTTTGTTTTAAATAGCAAAAGACTGCATTTAGTCTTCCCATTAAGCAGATGGTTTATTATGTTAATTTTCTTTAGAAATAGTCTTGGTGCTTTAGCATTACAAGCTCAGAAGATGCTTGCACACCTACTTCCTCTCCAGTGTCAGTCATTGCTCTATTTCATTTCCTCACCTGTTTACTGTAATCTTTGTCCAGCAACATGTCCCTGGTGCAACATGTGCTCTTCATGTTTTCCAGATGATGTTCAGAAACAGCAGTGTCCTGGTATGTTAAAATCATAAATGTGTATTTTCCTTTCTCTGTATAGGGCTTAGTTTTAGTAACTTCTAATAGGGAAAGTACACTAGCAGTGATGGTAAACAGAGAGTGGTTTGATTTCACAGTTTAAATTTTTTATACCCCTTAGGAGTTCAAGAACTCAGGCTGGGAAACTGGAAAATAAGTGATTGTAGCTTTCTTTACTGTAGAGGTACTAAAAATCTGGAGCATCCCTAAATACACTTGAATCTGTAAGTTCAAAAGATGATACTTTTCTGGAGAAAACTGAAGAAGATGAAGAATTTAGGACAACAGCAGTAAGACCTGACAAACATTTGGACAAAGAAACAGGAAAAAAAAAATCTGGAAATTTTTCTTCTGTGCTAAAGGCTTCCATCTTTCTAAGGAGGTCAGTCTTCACTTTCCTTGAAAGCGCTTGCAGCTGTTCTAATGCCCCAGAAATGTCTTAGTCCTCAATTGCAGACTAGATCAAATTCACAAATAAAGCTCTTTTTTTGACCATCAGCTCAACTGACATTTACTTCCAGTTGCCAGACTCAAGTTGCAGTACTCCTGATCTTGTTTTCCTAATCATTTAACTCCTTTAGTTTAGAGCAAGACCAGCCTAGTTGGATGAAGTTAGCTCTTAATTCTATTGGGAGATATCAATTCTCTAACTAAGAGAACTCTATAAATGAGAGAATCCCTCTTTCTCTGTCCTAGCTGGTTTTCCACCTGGATTATTGAATTAGATGTTCAAACATTTGCCTAATTCACAGATTGATACGTTTCTGCTCATGCATAGAGCTACACAGACTTGAAAATAGTAACTTAAATCTTATGTTTAAACGGGGTAAAGGGAAACAGTGTTTTGAACAAGTATAGTTGCATATACAAAGATATATGTAAATTTGCATCCTATTAGTTTTTAGTGGGACTGAACGAGGGTGGGGGGGGAATACTAATAAGAATCATACAGAGTAGCAGTTGATTACTGCTCAACATCTCATGGCTAACCAAGCTGCCAAGGCCGTGTTTAAACCCTCATTCCAGTCCATTGTTTTTCTTCTGAAAACCTATTCATTCCCCAGCAGCCAAGCCTCTGCAACAAATCACTGTCTTTGAACTGTTATCTTTTAACACAAACTGTTTGGAGAGCAAGACTATGTTTGAGTGAAACTTTTGAGCTCAGTTTTTGAGTTGAAATGAAACTCCTAAACTAGAATGAGATTTTCACTAAAAATCTGCTATTAAGTCTCATCTTTAATCCCAAATGCCAAATGCAGTACAAGCCTACAATTGTCACTCTTTTTCTTCCCTTTCCTCCCTACCCCTGCACTAATTTCATTCATTTTAGTGTTTTCTTAATCACTCATTTACTCAACGTGCTGCTGGGGCCTTCTCTGAACCACGGAGTTCCTTTGAAATAATCAGTATTTGGTAATTCTGCAGATTAGCCTTACAGGAGACGCAGGATCCATTAATGTTTGCCCCCTATATACACATTTTGAAAGGACAGTCCAAGAAAAAACAAATCTCTGATTTTCTGAGCAGCAGTTTCTAACAGCCGTGTGTTTTTTACAGGGTATTTTAAGAACAAAATGCAGCTGTATGAAAAGCACAGTATTTCTACTGGACAGTTTGAAGTTCTGTGCAGTGTATCTGGTGATAACTTCCTGTCACATTGATCTTCACAGATAAATTCTGTATTCCAAACTCTATATGAAGAGCTATAAGATTAATGGATTGAATTGTGCTAACTACGTAATTGCAGCTTCTGGTACACAATGCAGATGCAATCCTTTTCTTACAGTACAATAGATTTTTAATCTAAAATCACATACAGTCTCTGAACACCTCTGCACCAATGTGTTGTTCATAGGTCTTGATTCTAGATAGGAGATGCTTATGGGCACTGACATAATTTGAATGATTCTCCCAAAATTAACATTTATGGTTGTAAAAGATCAGCTCTTTATCTCGAAGCTGTGATTGCTGTCTTGTCATGGTTTTGTTCTTCTTTTCCATTTGTTCATTTTTCCACTATTGATAACACAAGATCACTTCCTCCTAGCTTAAGTCCATTATGATGTCCGCAAGTGTTTCTTCATAAATTCTCTTTGTCTTATTCTTTGTGACTGCTGCCATAGCAGTACTTATGCACTTTCCTACATTATGTATCAACGATACAAATGCCAATCTAAAATGCTAAAACACTTGCTTTCCACTCTCCTGGACAATCTCTTATTTTCTGTATGGCTCATCTTCTTAAACATGTTCCTGTTGCTTTCAATTTCCACTTATCACACTCAATATATGAAATCATATCCTCAATTGAGTCTTACCATTTATGCCACCCTTCTAAAAATGAATTCAAAATTAAACTATCTTGTCTTCTATTTTGGCTTTTTTGATTTTTGTAATATGTGAATCTACTATTTCAAGTTTTTTCAAGGTGGTTGGCCAAATATGTGTGATCCACTTTCAGGAGACGTGACAGTGAAAAAACTTTTTGTCATTTCAAAGGAAAGAAAACCAAAATCACTTCTGCAAAGCAGCTTCAACAACAAACTGCCTGGAATTAGCATGCTGGAGCTTGCTGTGAAACAGAGCCCCCATCATGGCAGTGTGTCACCGAATCCACTTGATAGTCAGAGGTCAGAGATCTCAGTTGCCAGAAGACAGTTGCCACTGAGTGTTCTTGTGGAAAGGGGCACTGCTTTGACAGATTGAATGTGAATTCAAAAATCACAGCATGACTATAAAAAAAGTATTTTTACCAAACATTTCTAACATGGGAAGCTGCAATGTACATGTAAATATGAGGGACTAATGTGCAGGTTGTCTGGTAAAACCCTAGGATTTTTAAAGAAAAATTTTCTTTATAAGAACATACACAAAGAAACCTAGTGCTGCTTTCAGCAAGTATCATAGCTTCATAAAATAATAATTTCCAGATCTTTGATAATTACTGGGAATGAGTTCTTCTCTCTCGTGTGTATATATAAAAATAGCATTTTGTTCAGTGTATTTCTGTCCTCACATGTAGGACTCCTGCAGTTTGTCAGACTGTTTTTATGGTTGCATCTGAAATGTACTGTTTTAACACCACCCTACTGGGAAAATTTCCTATTTTCAGTACTTAATATCAAACATTATATCAAATATTGCATCCTTTTTTTCAGTTGGCACTCTCTTTTTTTTTTTACTTGCTTAGCAATAACAATAAATAAACAATTGAACATGCAACAATGAGGAGAAGTGCCAGTTGTGGATAGAACTTAAAAAAAAATAAAAAGGAATAAAAGAATTATCTGGTAATTGTTGGCCATCTCGCCAGTAGGAATCCAAAATATTCATCACATTTGAATAAGTGACATAGGCTTAGCAGTTTGACTATATTACTGTCAGTGTTCATTCGATAAAATGAATCAGCTCATAGGCGACATCTTTGTCTATGGAGCCTGTACATATAATAATTCTTCTCCTTTGGATCTTTGTCAGCTGCTATCAAGATTGTTTCCCTCTCTGCATATTACAGGAGTGCACACACATTCCTGTGTGTAAACACACACCTCAGACAGAACATTCAAATAAAAAAAGGAGAGGGATAAGGGAAAACCTTCATTTATATAATCCAGTACAAATCATCATGCCAATGACTGACTTCTTTATCAATAGCATTAGGTAGGATGTTAAAGGAAAAGAAGAAACCACCAACAAAACCCACAATAAATCACAACCTCTCCCTCTCCATCCCTCAGAAAAAAAAAAAATCAAGAGAATTACAGCAATATTTAGAGTAATAGAACCAGGAAGCAAACTAATTCATATGCAGCATCGTTGTATGTAGTATTAGTCGCTTTTATGATCGTATTTCTTTTTTGATTTGTTAAGGTGGCATATTTAGTTGCAGTTCTGGGCAGTCACAAATGGCTGGGTATGAAGTCTGGGGTGCAAATTCAAGGGGCTCCCCATAGATGTAAAATAAAGAAGTATCTCTAGAGAATTGTGTTTCAGCTGTTGCTTTCATTTTTTTCACCTCTTTTTGCTACTAGCATGAATTTTTGTGTGGTAACATGTTGTTCTGCATTTTTTCCATTTGCCTGAAATGAAATCTTGGTGCAGAAAGCTCTACTCTTTGCTCCAAGTGGTTCATGCTTAAGGCCTGTATTACAGAATTAATTATTAAATTGAGATAAAATTCTACCTGCTTGTATGGAAATATTTTTCTTCAGATTTTGTCTTGAACTTCCTTATCTCCTTCCTTCTTCCTTCTTCCATCAAAGCAAATGAAAGAACTTCTGTGGATGCAAGTCCTAGTATTTGAGCAGATAGTGGTTGGCCGTGACCTTAAGATAGCTAAATATAGGACAAGACTGAATGCAGGGTTTTTTGCAAGCTACAAACATGTACATAGCTTTTACTCTCTAGCAAGAAAGGCCTTAAATCAAGACCCTCAGGTGTGACAGGTAGGGTACAGAGATAAGCTCCTTCTTTATATTGTGTACATTCTCAAAAGCCAGATGCTATTCTAACTCAAGATGCTTTGTGAAGCCTGATAAAGTTTTGGAATTGTTAGACGTTTTCACAAGCTTTGGTCTTCAAACTGTAGGCAATATTACCACAAAATTGTGACGCAGATAGATTCATCTCTGTTAGATTGGTGGAGCATCATGAATCCAGTGGAGCTATACACTATAATTCCTTGTGAAGCCTTTAAATAGATTGGGGAATGAAAAGAAATATTTAATCAGAAAATATCACTAGTCCAGTGACTTCTCATGAAGGCAGCTATTTGTTTTGAAATGTAGAATGGTTAAATTACTTTTTTCTATTTTACATCTATGGCCTAAACATGTACTATCTGTTTTCTGGTACCTTCACAGTTGCCCTCAGCCATGTGTCCTGGGTTCAGCAGTAGCAGTCATTTTTCTCCTTCTTAGTAGCTGGTGCAGTTCTGTGTTTTTTGATGTTTGGT